>PVJH01010206.1:39838-75485 GCA_004026705.1 Nesogale talazaci | reverse complement strand
GCGATCACAGCAGAGGCCAGGCAGTGGTTCCTGCAGTGCTGCTAAGCACTGAAGTTCACAGGTATAGTGGCCTTGTGTTGTATGCAGCAGTGCAGTATGGGTGAAGGGTGTATATAGGGTCCCAGAAAAGGTGAATTACCTGTGTGTAGGATCACTGAAAATGGAGAGTAGCTCCCCCACCCACCCCAACCCCCCTGGGCTTGTCCTAGCTTGTTCAGGACCACTAATTCCCCAATTGCTCAAAGGTTTTTGTTTTGTTTTCACACCCACCCTGGCCAGTTGGAATTGAATTTAGTTATTCCAAAATGGAGACTTGTTCCAAGAGGTCTTTGTGCTTGTGATAGTTTCTGTGCTCTGTAGCTAATTTCCTGAGCGCAGGCTCCCTTATTATGCTAATGCTTCTTAAAGGACTCATTCTACCAGTTGTCTTCTAGTTAAACAGTGTGCCTGGGATTTGCAGTTTTTACCAAAAACTTAATTTTTCTGTCTTGTTTATATTAGGCTAATGTGATGCCCTGATTTGGGGCCTGTCTCGCTGACCGTCAGTTGGGGAGAACCAGCTTATCCGAGAGGTTGTTGTCTTCTTGGCCAGCTGGAACTGAATTCGCCCCCTGGACTATGACTATCTGCTTATTTTCTGCTACACCACAACCTGACTGAGGTAAATTTCCATACATCTTTTCAATTGCTCCAAAGCTGTAACTACCTGCCGGCCCTATCCCCAGGCTATGAGTTCAAAACAGCAGCAGTGCAGGGAGCTCTGGTGTGGGGTCCTGTGACTAGCTTTCAGAGGCTCTCCTCCTCTCTGAGATTATGTCCCCATTTGACCTTCAGTCTCAGGAAATTGCTACTCACTGCCACATTAGAGTGTTGGTAGCTGCTCAGCAGGAACCCAGCAACCCAGGATGTCGAAGGGAGAGGAATTTAATATGTTCTCAGTTCACTTTGTGAGTGAATTTTTTTTGAAAGCAGGTTCAGGACAGATCTGAGTGCCTTGTTTCTAATTTGAGGGCATTGCCTTCCAGTCTTCTTCATTTTATCTCCCATTTTTTTGGTCTGCCAGCAGAAACTCTGGGTGGGTGAATCTAACTAGAGTGCCTTCTTCTTCTCCTCTTTCAATACTTTACTGTTGATCAAATATTTCTTACTTTTTAGCTTATTCTATAAGGGTTGAGTCTGAATTCTTCTACTATTCAAAATTGGGATGATATATTAATAAATTAGTATGACTTGGCTTGTTCTTGTTTGCTTTTCTGGTTTTTTTTTGGGGGGGGGGGCCATCACTGTTCTCTGGTGGTGGGAGTGGGAGGTCCAGCCTTTGCTCCTGTGGAGCTGTTGCTGGAATTGAACCTCCAGCCCAGTGGACCGCAGTCCCGCACACAACCACTACACAACTGGGGCTCAGCCTAAATTAGTATAGCTTAATACCTGAAATTTTAGTGGGACACTATATAAGTGTCCATATTCAATCCATATTCAAACAAATTCAATTGACACAATTATAATTCTAATTTATGCCCCAACCACCAAAGTAAAGAAAGAAGTTGAAGAATTCTACCAGTGTTTCCATTGGGAAATTTATAAAATATTTAACCAAGGTGCACTGATAATCAATGACAATTGAAATGCAAAAGTTGGAAACAAAGAAGAAGGAAATGTATGGTCTTGGTGTTAGAATGATAGCCAGGTAGAATTTTGCAACATCAATGCCTTCTTCATGGCAAATACTTTATTTCAACAACATGAAAAGCTTGTCTACTTCTCTAGATGGATTGCACATTGACTATATCTATGGGAAAATATAACAGTGAAGTTTAATATCATCAGCAAAACCCAGGCCTAGGAATGATTTTCAAACAGATCATCATTTGCTTACGTATAAATTCAAGTTAAAGCTGAAGAAAATGAAAACAATTCATACAATATTATAATGAAATATTTAAAGGCTTAGATTTAGAATACCAAAGACATAGAAAATTCTCGTTATGTCTGAAACTGAAAACATTCAAGGAAGATTCAATATTCAAGTTGAAATATTGACGGATTCCATGGAAAAAATATTGAATGATATAAGATGCGTTAAAAGAAGATGGAAAGAATTCAGAGAAGAACTGATCACTGGGTCCACCATTTCAAGTGGTATAATGTGAGAAAGATTCAGTGGTATTGGAGAAGTCCAAGCTTTCTAGAAACAAAGCTTCAGCCAAAAACAAAGCTACATGAATTGATGGAATTGAAAAAAATTGAAAAAAATTCAACAAACTGATGAAGCACTGGAAGCACTCACTCATCTATGCCTGGAAATTTGAAAATAGCTAGTTGGCCAACTGACTGGATGACATCATATTTGCACTCATCCCCATGAAGTATGACTCAGCAGAATATTCAAATTATAGACCAATATCATTAATATCACATGAAAGTAAATTTTGCTGAAGATCAGTCAACAGTCATTTCAACTGTACATCGACAGGGAGCTACCTTCAGGCTGGAATCGGAGATGTGGAAGAGGCGGATCATGGCTGATGTCAAATGGATCTTGGCAGAGAGCAGAGATTACTAGAAAGATTCTATTTTACTGCCTATGCAAGACATTCGACTGATGGATTATAACAAACTATGGATAGCCTTGAGAAAACTCTGAGAACAATACATTGTGCTGATGTGGAACCTGTACATGGAGCAAGAAGCAGTTAAGTGAACAGAATAAAGGCATGCTGCATGATTTAATATCAACAAACATATTAATCAGGATTGTATCAATTCATCATAATTATTAAATTTATAAGCTTAGCAGATAATGATAGAAACCAGATTATATGAAGAAAATCCTGCATCGGGATTAGAGGAAGGTATTTTTTTAACAACTTATGTTATGCACATATCACAAGCTTGCTTTCTAAAAGTGAGGAGATCTTGAAGCACTTGCTGTTGAAGACCAAGGCCTGTAGACTTCATTATGGATTACAACTCAATGTAAAGAAAACCAAAATTTCACAATGAAGCCAAAAGACATCATGATAAATGGAGAAAAGACTGAATTGTCAACAACTACATCTTGCTTGGAGCCACATCACTGCTCATGGAACATACAGTTCAAGAGATCAAATGATAGATTGCATCTGGTAATTCCTCTGTACAAGACACCTTTAAGCTGCTGAAAGGATGCTACTTCGAGGGCTATGGTCTACCAGACACAAACTATGATCTTTTCAATTGCCACATATACTTGTGAAAATGATATGTTAAATAAGGAATATCAAAGAAAAATCTATGCATTTAAATTATAACTGTGATGAAGAATATTGAAAGTGTCATGAATTGCCCAGAAAACCAACAAACTTGTCTTGAAAGAAGTACAATCAGAAAGCTCCTTTTAGACCAGCATGATGAAACTTTGCTTCAAGTACTTTGAACATGCTGTCAGGAAAGACCAGTCCTCAGAGAAGGACATTATACTCGATAAACTAGCGTTTGAGTGACCTTCACCTAGTTGGATTGACATAATGGCTGCATTGATGGACTTAAACATGGGAACAATTTTTAGAATGGCACACTACTGGCTAGGATTTTGCTCTGCTGTGTATAGTGTTGCTGTCAGTTTGAACTGACATGAAGGTACCTAAGAGGAAGAGCCACATTGTACTGAACAAATTTTATAGAAGCTTCTAGATTGAGGTGAACAAGGAAGAAAGACCTAGTAAATATACTTCTAAAAATTAATCAATAAAAACCTATGGTATTAGTAATCATGATCTACAACTGATCATGCAGATGACCCTAGGCCAGGTTAGCCTTTTGTTTCTTTCTAATAAGCTTTCAATGAGTCAGAGATTGACTTTTCAGCAGCCAGCAACAGCAGCAGCATAATAGAGTAGTATAGAAAATTATGAAAACAGCACGAGGTAAAAGAGGTGTGTGTGTGTTACAGTTCTGACCAAAGTTATGTTCTTGAGATTTTAGAAGCTTGTTTCCATGGGAGTGAGATCTCTGAATAATAATTGGATGGCTGCTACTCTATTCTCTATGAAACATTGATTATTTCTGTCTGCTCTTTTCTCCCTTAGGGATTTGGATGCAATTAGCATGTTAGAGATTCTGAAAGTTTTCCAGTATATACATTTGTTATAAAGCAGAGTTTCTAAGACTTCCTTATCGAACCTCTAAAATGCCAATTGTCCATGGGCTGCTATAAAAAGTAGTTTCAAAATCATCAGAAGCCTTCAGGAATGGAAGATTCTAAGGACTACCTGACATACTTTCTAGTTTCCCAGGCAGAACAAAATAGTTGTTGAGCTGGAATATGTCAAGAAATCAAGCCGTCTGAAGTTCTTCTTTCTTAAAATTCTTATGAAGAGAATGGTCAGGGACCTATTGAGTACTGAAACAGAAGGAAGACTTTTCGATGTTAAATTATTCTGTATTTAGCATTAGTTAGCATGTGTAAATTGACATGGCCCTTCTAGCCATAAATCATTATATGATGTATTATAATTCTGGACTGTGGTTATGATCCCATTTATAGAAGCCTTGATGGGGTAGTAGTTTATAAGCTGAGTTATTAACCACAAGATCAGCAGTTTGAATGCATCAGCTGCTTTATGGAGGAAAGATGATGCTATTCTCATAAACAGTTGCTGTCTCAGAAACTCACAAGGGTAGTTCTCTCCTTATCTATAGGGTCAGTGTGAGTCAATATTGAGAGAGGGCAGTAAGTTTGGGTATTTTGGTATGATGATACCATTCTTGGAAGGAGTTCTTTGCTACAGGCTAAGTCCTGTTCTCAGTAGAGAGTATGAACCAAGCCACACCCTTTGTTTCCTTGGAGGCATCTTTTGAACTCTATTAGAGTGTGTGACTTAAGGCACTACCATTCATTTTCCTTGGGGATCTCTCTATCATTGCCATCAAGACAATGTCAACTCATAGTGCCCCTATAGGACATGGCATAATTAAACCTATTTGTTTTGGATACTATAATCATTATGGGAGTAGAAAGCCCAGTCTTTCTATCATGGAGGGTTTGGTGGTTTTGAATGGTTGATCTTATAGATCACAGGCCAACTGATAAACACTATACCATCAGGGGCTCCTTTGGGGGTATGGTTTGTTAAAAGGCAGCCATACTTCCATCAAAGACATGCAGAAAAGTCATCTGGGACACAAAGACCTTTCAAAAGACCATTTAGAAGAGCATGCCCAAGGTCTCTGTCTAAAGTGGCAGAGGACACCCAGACCAGCTGCAGAGGAAACTGTGGCAGAGACTCAGAGAAATAGTGGTGAGACTGTCGGATACCTTGTCCTCATCAGACACTGTGAGACAGAGCAAAAGGTAGGCTGGCTACCTGATCATGGAGGCAAAGGCCAAGGGATCATGTGGTTGTGAGACCCAGGACTGGAGAGAGTCTGGCTGCTCACTGAAGATTGGTATTGCTGTGGACTAAAGACTCTGTTTGCTGATCCTGACTTGTGGTGACCTATTAACTTTCCTAGTAAAGCCCCTCAATTGAGAATATTGTCTGTGAGTTCTGTGGCCACTGCAATGAACTATTAAACCCATCGTATAAATAGAGTATTGTGTGAGGAGTGATTGGTGTCAAAATCAGTAAAGAAGGGTGGAGTGTGACAATAGGGAAGCCAGAGAAGATCTGACATATTCCTTTCCATTGCTGTTTATCACGCCTATGCAGTTAAAACAAGAGACAGACTGATCAGAGGACAAGAAAAAAAATCTGTTTTAATCTTGTTTTACATGTGTTTACCAGGAAGGAATACTCGGGTCAGGAGATATAGACCCTTTAACATCAAAGGATATTCATGCTGGAAATCTCAACATGAGAAGCACATAACACTATTTCTCATAAACATAGAAAAAGCTAGGCATTCTTCATGGAGGAATTATGTTTATTAATCAGATTACATAAAACACTTTGCCTAATTTGAGGTTACTGAACACTTTATCATGGCCACATTTCCATAATCTTCACATGTAATGTTTAGTATCAATAATTCTAGCAAACATGATTTTATTGATCATAACTCAGAACCCCCTCTACCACTAGGGCTCTCAGAGTTCAATAGAGGAATGGCTAAATACATTGCAATAGATAAAAATGAAGGACAACAGATAAAAATTAAAATAGTTCCATGTTTACTACCATAGATAGATATTTGGTACACAACTAAATGTAGGCAAGCTTGGTATCAGGACTGGGAGAAAGTTTATTAACCACCTTTTATATGCAGATGAAATAACCTTGTTTGTTAGAAGTTGGGAGAACTTGAAGTATTTGTTAATGAAGATGAAGGATTGCACCCTTAACTATGGACTGCAAGTTAATGTTAAGAAAACAAAAATTCTCACAACTAGATCAGTAGTTTGCATCATGATCAACAGAAGAAAGTTTGGAGTTGTTAAGGATTTCATCTTTCTTGAATGCACAATCAATGCTCTTGGAAGCAGCAGTCAAGATCAAAATATGGACTGCATTGGGAAAATATGCTGCACCAAACACCTTTGAAGTGCTAAAAAGCAACACCATTACTTTGAGGACTAAGATACACCTGCCCAAGCCATGATATTTTTCATTGCTTCATATGAATGTGTAAATGGGACACTGACACATTTGAATTGTGGTGCTGGCATAGAATATTGAAAGTATCATGAACTGCCAGAGTCCTCGGAGGCAAGGATGGCAAAACTTCATCTTATGTACTTCAGACATTTTGTCAGGAGAGGCCAGTATCTGGAGAAGCACATTTTGTTTGGTAAACTGAAGAGGGGAAGGTCCTCAGGGAGATAGAGTGACACCAAGGTTACAACAATGAGCTCAAGCGTTGTAACAATTAGGTGATGACGCAATGTTTGCTTTGTTGCATATAGGATCCTTAAGGAACAGAAGCAACTTGATGGAATCTAACAACAGTGTGCTCTCGGGTAAGCATTGGTCAGCCAAGAACAAACTCCGGAGTCTGTTCAAACTCATCCGCACCTCTGTGGGAGAAGGAGGAGGTTGCCTGCTCCCATAAAGATTTAGAAAAGCCTCAGGAACTCTATATCGAGAGTCACTGTGAATCAGAATCAATTCCATGACTGCATTTTTTTCCTTTCCTTAAAATCTAGGACTCTACTGCCTTCCATCTAGAAATAAATGAATCTAGATTTCATTTCCAAATCAATTTCTCTGTCATATCAAGTCTGAGAAAGATGATTTAAAATTGCAAATGTTTTAAAGATATCTTGTTATAAAGAAGCCTGGATTTCCTAAGAGCACAATAGCCAGAGGAAATCCTATGCTCTCAAAAAGGATCAATTCAAAACTCTTTGAGCTTTCATATTATTACTCTTTACCAAAAAAAAAATGATAATATTTCCACTTAAACTTAAAAATAAGGTTTGACATTATAGTTGTGATTTTTAACTTTTGGATCAAAACACAAAAATTTCAAGTTATTTGATTATAAAAGTAAACTGTTTTATCTCAAACAGCATTTTTTATTTCTCAGCTCTGTCACCTAGAAGTATGTTCTATAATGCATTTCCACGAACATAGAGAACTTATACACAATTCTTAGTATTGTGGGGTGTAGTATGAATGTGAATAGTTTACAATTCAGGATATACCACATCTGTTCAGTCAGGAGTAGTTACAAAGAACTCCCGGTTCGTTCTTGTGGTATCAAAGTTGTCTCCTGGACCAAGAAGATTCACTGTGCATGGAAGGAGCATTCTGGCCGGACTGCTTTCAAGACAGGTTGGTTTGTCCTTTTAGCAGCTTATGTTGATTTAGATATTCTACTCCAATACCACACACCAAGCACATCCATTCTTCTTCAGTTTTTGCTTTTCAATGTCTAACATTCACATGCAGATAGGGCAATTGAAAATACCATGGCTTGGGTCTGGTGCAAATTAGTCTTCAAAGTAACGTCCTTGCTTTTCAGGATCTACCTGAAAAACAATGTCTTTCCACATCGTGAAAATCTACTTTGTGCAGATCTACCTAATGCAATATGTCCTTTGACCCTTTGCCTCTTGCTTCCATAAGCACTGATTAGGGATACAAACAAAGCAAATCCTTGCTAATTTTTCTCCGTTCATCATAATATTACCTATAATGCACCAGTTGGTCTATAATATGTTATCTTAATATATATTATACATAATGAATACATACATATGTGTTAGTCTGGGTAGGCTAGAGAAATAAAATTCAAAAGCATGCATATGCATATAAGAGTAAGATTTATATACAAGAGGAATGGGACATTAAGGTAGCATCCCCCCAGTCCAGTTCAAAGTCTCAAGTCTGATATTAGCCCATATGCTTGATACCCGTCTATAAAGTCTTCTTCCAACTCATGAAGTCACAGGCCAGTGTGTGCAGGATCCCAGTGCTGGCAGGGGGCTCCCCATGACTCCTTGCTTCCAGGGCTCAGGGTCCATCAACAGCATCCAGTGATGGTAGAGGCAACTCAGCACTGGCAGGGCTCTCACATGGCTTCGCCAGCTTCAGAGGTCTAGTTCCATCAGAGTGGGGCCATGTGGCTTCTCCTCTGGCTCATCCTCCTCCTGGGAAGCTGCCATCTTGCCTTGTCTGTAGTTCACTGTCTCTGAGACTAACTCCCAACAACTCAGAAGATAGCTTCTGATCTTCGAGAGGGAGGTATCGCGAGATTTCTCATATGTATCAGGAGAAAGCCGTGCCCATACAGAGGCCTCATTGGCTATCTCCAGACTAACAGGCTACATCTCAATCATGAAATTAACATAAGCACATAAACACATGTACTCCACACCTACATCTAAATCATAAAATTAACAAGCACATGACCACCACAACATACATATTAAATATATGTTTAACTTATTACACCTATATCTATCTATACAGTATTAGGTCAAAAATATGTTAGATATAATTGAGATAATATATCTTTTATCTGTGTAGAACCTGGCCCTAGATAACTACTTTTCATAATGCAGGACTTCTAACACTATATAAGTGAGATCACTATATTATGGCAATTTTTACAGTCATCCCAAATGGTGAAACATTATCTAACCCTGTTTCATTCAGATGCACTTGCAATTTCACCACCACTAAGCTTCAGCCTTTAACTAAAGTTCTAATTGTCTCCTTTTCCTCCATTCTCTGGTAATGTGTGTACTGCAAAAATTATAGTAAATTAGGATCAGAGGTTGTGTAAGTAGTAAATGCTCTTGGCTGCTAAACAAATGGGTGTGGTTTACGACTGCCCAGAAGCATGTCAAGACCAAACCAAACCAAAAGGGCCTTCTGAGAAATTGTCCATTGAACACGACAGTTCATAGAGGTCACCATGTAGCACATCAGATCCAGTTGCAATTGTTTGTGTTACAGATTATCTAGACAATGGAAAAGGTATACAACCAAGATGATTTTATACCAGGTCAGCCTACCTGAGGTCTAGAACTAGACCTGCATTTCTGGCATAGTGTGAAGTAGGATGGGGTACAAGAGAAATTGCATTGAGAAGGCAAAATGGCAGTTGTGTTCAGAAAGTTGGTATAGGCTCCAGAAACCCTACACCACACAACCCTATCACTTGCTGCTAGTTGTGCCACGAGGCAGCAACTGGGCCCCTTCTCCTGCAGTTCCTACCATATCCCTTCTTTTTAGTTCTTCAAGTCTTAGCAAGTTGTATATGTATACATGAGCTCCCCCTTTATGGGACCCTGTGTCAACAGTGTGGCAAGGAAGGAGGCACAGCAGCAGGGTCAATGTGTCCTTAGGATCCAGTTTGCCTCAGTGTAATTGATTTTCCCCCAGCTCTCTCCCACTCCATGTCTGACCTTTCTTCCCACGGCCAGATCTGCCAAACCACAGTAACATCAGTTTTCCACCAGTTTGCACATAGGCCTGCAGAGATTTACTCAGAATATCACACACTTCCAGTAAGTCCGCTCCCTACAATGGACTGCAGAGGTAGTTTAAATGACTGAGGCACCCTCCAGCTAACGAAAGTGCTGAAGTTCAAGTTCACCCAACAGTACCCTGGAAGAAAAGCCTGGAGCTCTATTTCCAAAACAAATGTCTTTGAAAAGTCCTATAAGTGATAGTTCTGTTCTGACTGACAGGAGGGGCCGGTGAGTCAGAATTGGCTCGATGGCAATCACCTCTTTTCCCCCTATAATTTTACTCTGTGCCACGCAATAATTCTTCTTCCCTGATTAATCCGTAAATCATTCCATGGCAGAATCATGGCTACAATATTTAGCATATCAGAAAAGACCAAGGAACTCACCCGCAGCCCCTGGATTGAAAGTTCCTTATTGGACTTATCCATCCCATGTATATCCTACATAAGAGCGTTTGATTCCATTGGCAAGAGATTCAGAGATAATACTCATTACAGATAATACAGAACACTTGTGATCAGGTTTTGGAATACAAGCACATCCTTTGGAGAAATGGAAGTTTTGCCCCCACGGCCCTCCACACACTCCCCCATCCATCTCTCCCTTCAATGGGCATGCGTTTTGAAGACTGAGGTTTATATACCATTGTGCTTGTGCTACCAAAGTCCGACTTCCTACCTGAGATGTTTCTATCACTGCCAAGCTTCGGGGTTCCCGTCCGTGCTTATGAGGAACAGATTGCTCTTTCCTGAACTGAAATTTAATGAATGCCACAAAGTGAAGCTAAAGCAGAGACTTTTGGAAAAAAAGGTGTGGGTGGGGAGCGGCGCCTCACCTCAGGAAAGCTACTGTGCTTTCCCCCTCCCTCGTCTCTTGCAGTCAACGCATTCGGCTCGCCTCCCTGCATCGTGTCTGCTGTGGTGACAACTGATTCATGTGTTCATTTGCATATCCCCCTGTGCCAGCAGCAGAATGGGGAGCGGGCCTCCTGCGTTGGCAGCCGACGCAGCACCGGCAAATCAGCGGAGCTGTCAGAAACAGCTGTCCGTTACTGGAGTGTGTGGAAACAACCAGGAGCTGTTTGAAAATGCTAGGTGGTAGAATTTAATTGGAGTAGCAACTGTTCAAAATTAAGCTTAAAAGGACCAGTCAGTCAACGCGGATTTCATGACACCTTAAAAAACACGTTTCAGGTTTGATTAATGCTTCATCGAATTTTTATCTTTCTCCTACCTTTCCCAATGATTGATTCAAGGAATGTATCTAAGCAGGAAGACTTCTGTAGTCCATAGTATCGTGTTCCCTTTCTTGCTTAGGAGAAAGGATCTTAATGACAATTGCATATATACAGATGAAGGGAAGAAACAACGTCGGCAGTTTTGGTGACAGGCATACATCTATTTGTCTAAACTTTAGGTCTGATACCTGTTTCTGTAATGCAGTGTATGCATGACTCCAAGCTTGGAGATTGGAACCCACCAGCACAGTGTTGAGATATCAGCGGTTTCCTTTAGTCCTTGATTTTAGAGTAGAGTCTGGAAGGAGCAGGCCCCCTCCCCCCCCACATCCTAGCCATGCCTCCCTTGGCATAGGAATTTATAAGACATATTGACTCAAGGACAGGGAGCAAGGAGAAAAGGAAGTCTGGCCTTTATAGGTGAGTCTTTGCCTGCCTCAAAGAGCATCAGTGGTAGCCAGGTTGAGATGGTGGATGCTTGCAACCGAAAAATCAGTAAATTTCCTAAAAACACTCTTGTCCCCCCAAAACTCTCAACTTCAACAATATAGGGTGAAACATTAATGCTGCCATTCCCAAAAGAGTTCATTATAATTTGGAACAGAATCCTTAACCCTAAGCCACACTGTTTAATGATTCTGAATTCTTGCATTAAACTTTAAGTGTCAAGTCAAAATTTCAGTTCAATACTTCTGATTCCTATTGTGGCTTTGCCTAAACTCTAAAAACATTTGAACAGGCTCTTTAATCATTTGAGTTTTTTATTAAATAGACTGAATATCACTCTACTTCTTACACTCATTTAAAAAATCAATTTAAAAAGGATCAGGTTGAAATTAATTGATAATGAAAGAAAATGTGCAGATATGAATTCCATTTATTTATTTATTGACTGACTGACCTTTTAAAAAAATATGAGAGCAGACAGTATTGAGTGAGGATAATGAGGACAAAGTGGCAGCTCAGGAAAGGTAGTGTGGTAACCAGGAGAGGAAGTGACAGCTGGTGACTTAGAAAACAGATTTCATTTTAGGATTTTCTGAACATTTTAATATGTTTCTCCATGGTATCATTCATGTCCAATTCAATAACACAAACACATTTTCTATTTGTTGCGTTGAAATATATAATTTGTTAGACAACAGATATAGTGGGGGAAAACTAAGCATTAAAACCCTACATTTCTAAATATTTCCTCTGATGCAGTGTTTTGGAAATCTGAGAAAGGTGAGGATGATGGAGTGTTGTTCTAAAGGATAAGACCAAAGAATATTAAGAATGGCAATAAAGGGAGGGCATTTTTTCCTCCCAGAACTTTGTCCCCAAATGATGTTCTACCCCTCAACTTCTACCAAACTGATCAAGAGGCCCAGCTGATTGCAGCTAACTAGTGATGACTTGAAGGGAAAAAAATGATGAAAAATAGAACTAGATGAATGACATTGAAAACAGTATTACCACTAGCAGACTAACTTGTTTCAAAGATGTTAGACATGAAAGGAGACAGATACATTAAAATCCCAGGATAAGTGTGATGTATATCGACTACCCCTATGAAAAGTTCCAATTTGTGTTCATTTTAAAGATCTGTAATGCTGTGTTATAGCAGCAAGTTCTTAATTGTCACCAGTCTCTGGGGAAAATGTCACCGAGTCCTCTTTGCTGCTCACAGTGCCTCCGTGAGCTGGAAGAAGGAAAGTGGAACTGCACTGGGAGAGGAAACTTTTCTCAACAAGCGGGAAGGGCAGGAATGCTACAGGAGTCAGTTTTTCCCTTTGTCCATTTAGGCAAGCTATGCTTCTTCCTTTGACATAGTGCTGAAATGGTCCAAGGCATGGCCAAAATAATCTGCTAACAATGCTTTAACTTATTAGAGACTCAAAGTAAAGTAGCTGTTGGAGAATATTAACATTGGGTACGAGGAATGGAAATCATGGAAGCCTTAAGTTCAAGTTGGAAGTTGACTTTTAATTTCACTATACTCTGAGAGAATACTGGAAGACTTTATATTTCAATAGTTTTCTGATATTGACATCTCACTTCCTATTACAACATACACAGATATTTAGATCACAGGCACTAATTTCCTCAACTACCCAATAAATCTGTTAATATTATTTTTATTACAGCCTGCTTTTTCTTTAACTAATCATCCCTTTGCAAGGGCCACTTTCTTTATTTCACGTAACTGAGATCTACTCATAAAACTATAGGGTAGAGTAGTGCTATGTTAGGACTATTGTGGGGATTTCTGAAAAGAATGATGGATGAAGGAAAATCAAAGCAATTTTAGCTCCCCTGTGCCCATTATTGACACTCTCATATTTCATAGCCAGTTCATAGCCAGTTGTATCTCTTTATTACTCTGGCTGGAATATGAATTTTGTCTTGTATGTATGTGGCTGGTCATCAAAAATCGATTTACTTGTCCTCTTACACATGTAGCTGTACTGCTTTCCCACCACCATTTGCAGTCAGGTCAGGTCTGTAGCCTCAGGTCTCTTTCTCACTAGTCACTAGTGGAGTATGGGGGGAAAGCAACACCTTCGAGGCCAAGGCTTTTTAGAACCAGAGGTTCTTCATGTCTGTTCTTTCTTTCGTTCTTTTAAACTAACTTGATGTAGGTGGTGACAAAGCTCTAGGGAATGACCAAACCTCAAAACAAATTCATGGTCATTAGGTTGATGTCCACTCATAGCGACCCTGATGATGTTATAGTTAGCAGCCCAATGTATTGTCAGTGCACCATCAGGACTTGTAGGGAGTGCAGAACCCCCAAATTAAAGAATCTTGGATCCCCGAGTTGAGGAAAGCATCCATTGATTAGCTTGGTTGGTATGTTGTGTAAAGCATGAAAAGTTCTCATGAGTTATTATATCCTTTTTAAAGTGAACCACTACACATTAACCTGAACTTCCAAACAGCTTTTATCTTTCTCCCACCTGCAAGACTTTCCCATGTACCACCCATTTCCTGTCTCCAGGAGTCTATTTTGATAATTTCAGAGTTTTGAGTCAGGTATCCCAGGCCTTAGGATTCTGAACAGCTCACGTGCTAGGGAAGAAATTCTTGTCATGGAAAAAATAAGCGACCATTCCACCTAGAACAAATTCAGGTTGGGCCTAGAAATTGGTCAATTGGTCAGTTAGATCCAGCCTAGTCAGGATTATGATGCTCTATGTCTGATAGTAAAGCTCTTTCAGATCTTTGCCTTTGGCTATAAGGGATCTGCCAGAAGATTATTCTGACTAAATATTTTGCAGATTTTTTGGGGGTTGTAGCTGTCTTTCAGAGCCTTTTTTACTTGGGTCTACTGTGTGTGAGCAGGTCACTTTCTGCTGGGTCTCACCTGTGTGGAGGATAACATAAGGCCATCAGATCGAAGAATGACTTTGGGGTGGAAGTACCTCAGGAACACTGGAAAATCCTGCAAGCCCTCCCCTGTTAGGAGGTTGAGGTTGAAATCAGGGTTTTACCTGTTATTTTAGGGATGAGGGAAGCCAGAGATATCGCTGAAAGCTCTCCCTGTAATTTCTTCTTTACCAAATTGCCTGCTGAGTGAAATTTGCAGGCACAACAATTTTGAATGGATCACACTTACCACCCTCCTCAATCTCTTATCCTTTATATCAACTCAACTTTTCTTCTCCAAATGAAGATACTTTCCATGCTCTTACTTGTATGTATGCAAGTATAAGAACCTTTGGGCAGTATGGATGTTTAATATGTGAAATGCTAATAAAACACTTCAAGGTTCCAGTCTACTCAGAAGAAGAAAAATCTGGCAACCTGCTTCTGAAAAAATTAGCCTTTGATGACCTTATCAGCAACTCAACCATGGCACACACAGGGTCACCATAGATTAACTGGCCATGCAACAACTTTCTCCTTTACAGCACACAGGAATCACTTCCTATCTATTCTTCATCTGTCCCATGAAGGAGGGGTAATACGGCTCAGGAACCTTTCTGGAAGTATTTCAAAGATTGACATAAGGTAGGGTTTCTGTTCAGAATCCATTGAGTAAAGCAGGGATCAACCATGTGTGTATAATTTGCAATCTATGTACTTTGCTGCAAAATCACATAGGAGGTCTACATATTCAAGCAGAATATTTGAAGGACTGATCAGAATCAGTCCTTAAGACAACATGTTCTTCTAGTTCATTTTACTTCATAGCTTAAGGATAGAGGGGATTAATATGATGAGGGTATATTAAAATATTTAATTTTGGGTTTTTTTCCTTAGGTAGATACCATTGAATTTGTTCTGACCCATGGAAATATTATGCATAACCAGAGAAAGCACTGTCAAACCTGCACCATCCTCACAATTGTTCCTATGCATGAATTAATGTTTGCTGTCACTTTGTCAATCAATCTCATAAAGGGTCTTCCTCTATTTCTTTGCCCATCTGTCCTTCTCCGGGGACTGGTCTCTCCTGACAACCTGTGCAAACCATGTAAAATGAACTCTTACCATACATCCTCCCAGACAGGTTGGTTTGTCCTTTAAGCAGTCCATGGTCAATAATCTGGAGAACCACAATTCAAATTCATCATTATTCTATGGTCTTTCTTATTCAGTGTTCAAACTTTCACATGCATATATCGGGGGATTATATTACTATGTCTCCAATAATAATAAGAATTTCAAAACTTCTCCTCCAGAAGATGGCATGAAAAGTGGATTTCTCACTATACTTACTAACTGATTTTCTTCAATAAATATTTTCTTATATTAGAATTACTAAATTCTTCATATAACTTGAAAATATATTTGTATTTACACTAAAATGGGTATAGTTGTCTTCTCTCCTTTCACTCCCCCTCCCTATTATTCTTTTTTTTGTTTGATTGTTTACTGCTTACTTTGTCACTGGTGCTGGTGCAGTTAGTCCTATGGGGTTTTGATTTTCTCATAAGACAACAGACAAAGGAAGCTTTGATTATGCATATTCCATGAACAAGCATATGGACTCAGGACAACACTAATCTCAATCCAAGAACAATTAGTTCTGATAACATGGCTCAGCTCAATACTCGCCTTCATGAAATGATCCCTACCGATCAGGGTGCTACAGCATAGTGTGGTGAAAAGAGCAGATGGTGTCTGGCTATCAATAAGAAGAGTGTCTGGGGTCTTAAAGGGTTGTATTTAAACATGTGAAGAGTAGACTAAGTTCACATGGCAGAAGCACACCAGCTTGTGTGATTCAAAGATGACAGTAACAAAATATGATGAAGGGAAAAGTATCAGAGCTAAAATTGTGAACACTCAATTTGTGGAAGGCTCTGAAGGATAGTTACAACCGCAAACAAAATCTGCAAAATATTTAGTCAGAATAACCTGCTGGCAGATCCTTTATAACCAAAGGCAAAGATCTGAAGTAGCCTTACTATCAGGCATAGATCATCATAATTCTGACTAGGCTGGATCAAACTGACCAATTGACCAACTTCTAGACCCAATCTGAATTTGTTCTAGGTGGAATGGCCGCTTATTTTTTCCATGACAAGAATTTCTTCCCTGGCTTTAAAAATATTATTAGAGATCTTTTCTCTCATGCCCACTGTTGGTATTTTTTATTGTTTTATCCTTCCAATCTCATTTCACTTTAGTCTTTATAGTTTCTGTTGTGTTTGCCAGTTTGTGAAGCACAGAAGTAGTAAGTGCATAGAGATAATAACTTCTGCAAGGGTTTGTCTGGAATGTACAGGTTGGAAGGGGGGAGATGAATATGGCGAGGGACTGTGGGGTGTGAACAATGAAGATGGAAGGAGAAAGGAGCACTAGAACTTATTATGATTACACAATTCATTTTAAAGGCAGCTTAATCATGGTGGGGGAAAATGATTTTTGTAATGACTACAATTCATCCTTATTCAATTGAACAAGTGAATTATATAATATGTGGATTATGTGTCAATACAACTTTTTTTAAAAAATGGTTAGAATTGTAGAGAATCAATGTACAATGTGATGGGATGCTATCCTAATACTAACAGGTTAAAACCTACAGATTAAGAGACCTATCCCTGAAACTATTTAAGCAACCCAGAAACATTCTGCCTCTGTTCTGCTATAGGGGCTATGACTCGTTCATGTCAACAATCTGTATTATGACCTTTTCAAGATAATTTCCAGTGCAGTGAAATAACAATATGGTCATTCTATTGATAGTATTTGCAACATACACACAATAACTGGGTATAATCATGCAAACAAAGTGCATAAAAACTTAGATAATTTGGGTTATGTATCAATTCAGTTCCTCCCACCCATTGTCTTTGGATCAGTTCAAACTCACAGCAACTCCAGATAGGATTTCCTGGGATATAAATCTTACAGAAACACAAAACTTCATCTTTCTTCCTCAGGCTGTCTGATAATTTCGAAGTGTCTACCTTAAAGTTAGAGTCCAGTGTTTGCCACACACTGCCACCAGGGACCCTTCAAATTGGTAAAAAAAGAAAAAAAAAGACTGGACAGGGGAGGGATGTCTAGTCCCCACGTGGCAGGAATCAACCGGGGTCTATTGATTTTGCTTGTCCTCCTCCTTATGGAATTAGGAGAGTTCAGACAGCTCTGCTTTACTTTGCTTACACACCTTTTCATTGTACCCATCAGTAATTCCTGGGTTTTGCTATATATTGCTGGATGGTTCATAGAGTCTAGGATAACACAGGTGTACCTTGAAATTCAAGCACATCTTATACAAAGTTGTGATAGTACATTTTCCTCAAAGATGAGAGATATCCAACTTGCTTACACTATGTACACATAATATATTTCCTGGAGAAAGGTTGGAACTAGGATAGCTTGAGTAGGTTTAATAAATTAGATTTGGGATTCCTTAATCGGTGTCTCTATGCTTATTAAGTATATTGTTTCCAAATTGTACAAGTGAACTGGAAAATGCCTCTACTTAGTAGTATCAGCAAATGAAACTCAGAGAATGCTCAGTCTGTGGCAATGACTATGGTTCCCGTCATTAGCACACATTAGAGAACACTATGGAAGGGATAATTTTGTGACACAACAAGAAAATTGAAGAGGAAACTTTAGAGAAATATTTATAGTCATAATGTAATTGAAATACATATTATCTGAATACTATTCTGATGTTGCACATATGATATATTTAGTTCATTTGTTTCTGTTGTACAAGTGTTGTTCTTGCATACACATATGACATATCCTATGTACAGATGTGCATGAACATAACTTCCCCATGAATTGTGTGCTTTAGCTCTTGAGCTAGTTCATACTCATAATGACCCCTACGAAAGAATAGAAATGCCCATAGGGCTTAGCGTTTGGACTAGCACATTACATTATAATAGAGCTTTGAAAATGTGAATGCTAGAGCAAACAATGATACTCATGGCATAAGGGAACTAGGCAATAATAGAATCTATAGAACATGGTTGACGTTCTGTTTAAAAGATTTGTTACGCTGAGTCCTCTTAAATTGTGCTTTGTGTGAATCAAGCAGTAATGTTATGAAAAATTAGGAAAGTAAATTTTTCAAAAGAAAGAAAATTGCAAGGGCAAATGTAGCATGCGGTTGAGAATTCTGGATTGGCGATACAAGTGTTGATGGCATCGGTGATTTGGCCACCGTAGGAAACTCCATTCTGAGGTTTGCTCTATTCTTGTGTGGAAAACGAATGCTGTGTTTTGTGGGAGACATAAATAAGTGACTTCATGTGAAACACTACAGCTGGCACTTGGCACATAATAGAAGTCAACTCATCTTAGTTGCAATGCTAGTGAATATGACTATTGTTGCTTGCATTACCATCTTCTACAACCCTCGCTGTCCCAAACTATGAGGCTTATTTCCCCCTCTCTACTTGGGGCCGAGGAGACAGGGTAGCATCAGGATTAAACACTTGACTACTGTAGGAGAAAAACACATGCTGATGTGCCTCCCAAAAGTCCATACCCGAGAAAAACCTGTGCCACATTTCTCTGCTCTCCTACAGGAGTCTTATGCATGAGAATCGGTTCAGCAGCACATAAGTCCTACTTGTCTGACATATTTGTCTTACTGTGCATCAATGTTTCCTAAAATTGTCAATACTTCCCTCTGGAGGCTCACTGCAAGAACGCTGGAGGAGGAGAGGCTGAAAAAGCAGATAATTGTGCTTATGTTGGATTATGGGATATACTATAAAAGTTTTTCATTGCCAGGGTGTGCTGAATAATTAATTTTTTTGAAAAATGGCTGTAGGCAAAATAAGTTTGGGATCCTAGTCTGTACATCAATATCTCTTTTTGTTATGTGAGTTTAAAAGATAATATTAGTGTATTTTAAAATGAGAGTGTGCAATTCTTTTTACATTGTGATGGTTGACACATTTTGAAAATTCATTATAAACAACTTATTGTAACGCTTTTTGTATTCCATAAGGATCTGACAATTAGCACTGACACATAGTTTTGAGAGCCACAATTCAACCTATGAACATGTTGTTACAGTGCTATTGCATAAGAATAGATTCTATATAATAAAACTATCCCACACCAAAGAAATCACTCTTATTTCTCAATTGCAATGTTATAAAGGGTCTGCTATGTTTATTCAGTCAATATTTACATTCTTCCATCAAACCATTTCCAATTTTGTATGCCTTGATGTTTTTACAGCTAGTGTGTCAGCACACAACTGTATGAATCCACATGGATGCATCCTACTTTATCAAAGAACTCACATGCAACTTTCCAATGAAGAACAACCCAAATCCCAGCGAACCGTACTTGAGGAAAGTTCTAGTAACTCATACAGTTGCCAGATTTAAAAATAAAATTAAAATACATCTACACATGCAACCGCATGGGTAGCATCACCTACCCTTGCAATGAAATCTTAGCTAGAGAGAAGGGGACATTATGTAGAATTGCAATTTTAAAAAGGAGTAAAGAAATAATGCTTTAGGGAGAGAGTCAGGCTAGACAGAGAAAGGGCTACTGCTTAAATAGAAGATGTGGCAGGTCACAAAACCCACTCATCTGTGTGTGTGCTTCGTGATTCTCATTCATTTCAGCAAGATTCTCAAACAAAGTCCAGTGTCCTAAAAATATTTGGAACTATTACAAAGCATAAATTATAAATGTGTCAGGAAAATGGAAAAAGGAGTCTTGGGCCTCCTTAAAGCACAAAATGATCCCAGCCTTTATTCAACAATGATATGAACATCTTTTATTTCATTTCTCCTTAACAGTTCCTTCTGTTTGCTATCATTTCCTGCTCAGCACCATGTCAATAATTACTAAATTAGCAGGACGGCTGTACAATTTCAGCTCAAGTGTTATTACTGGCAAGTCAAACAATAGGGGCTGATCGAAAAGATGGGATTCCATCTCCTTATTTAAATGGACTGTGTTCAGAAGGAAAGATTGAAGACCCCTGTTCTTCAAAGGAAAGAGGGGAGGCAATGGTTTACATTTGGTGCTGTTCAAGGACACAGAGTCAGAGGAAATGCCTTTTTAATGTAAACCTCTTTTCATTTCCAGGGGACAAAAGTGAAGGTTATTGGAAAGAATCATGCTTGGTGGAAGAAGTAATTACATTTTCTTCAAATCTCGAAGGAAAAATGCTTTTATATTTCCTAAGATGACCCAATTTGCACTGTGATATGCTCCCTCTGATGTAAGTGTGCAGACGCCCTCACCTTGTATTGTTTTCATGTGCAAGTGATGCTCCTGCCCGCCTCGGGTTAATTTGAGTACCCAATTCCCAGCGTGCGGGGTTCTCTGGCAGCACCATCATGGGTTAAAAATGAACGACTCCTCTGACAAGTTGTCCAATAAAGAATGTCAAAGAGTCAAGTAGCCACAGCTATATGCTATATCCTTCAATGGTATAATACATGGTCTCTTTGGTTTAGGAAATGGTAGGTTACTCCTACTGCCCAGAAGAGGCAACTGGCAGTCCTAGTCTAACAGATAGGACATGGTTTTTGTACTGAAGCAAAGCATCCTTTTGAAAAATAATTTTCCTAAATCATCTCTCTCTCATCCATCTATCTATCATCTACCTATCTATCTTCATCCACTACCCATATGTAAGTTTATGTGATGGCTTACATGTCACTGTGACGATGAGAGCTGTGTGACACTAGTATTTCAAATACCAACAGGCTTACGTGGGGATGACAGGTTTTACTGGAGATTTCAGACTAAGAGTAGAAAGAAGGCCTGGTGATCTACTATGAAAATTAGCCAATGAAATTCCTATGGATCATACCAGGATAGTATGGTACAGTGTGGAATATAAACCCCTTATGGCTCATACACAGGTATGGAAATGGTAAAAATGAGGGCCCGCTCAACAATTTTGGGAAGGCACAGGGCCAGCCAAATTTTTGTTCTTGCTGCACATGGAAGCCCCATTAGTTAAGGTGTACTGGCAACTTACAACAACATGCATTCATAAATATACATATATGTTATGTATACACACATATATATTCTCAAATATGTATCTAAAATATGTAGATTTAAAATATTCCTGGAAACATGTGATTAAAAGATAATGGAGCTTTTCCATTACCTTTTTGAAACCTCCCACCATATCCCATGTACAACATCAAGAAAGCAGTAAACATTCCAGGAATATAATTTCTCTTTCAATGTTGCACTTTCTGGAAATTGATTTGTATTTGATATGGAGAGAACTTCACTGGACATAAAGCTAAGACTATGTGAATTATTAGCTAAGCTTTCTGTGACCTCGGACTTATAGTGAGGAAAAGTTTATTTAGGAAATCTTATATATATGTGGTCTGTTCTAGTTTATTCACTGGCCAGATCCTGATGGCTAAAAAGTCATTCATTACCATGTTGAAAAGTTATGATCTTAGCTGTTTTAATCTCAAAAATGAGGTCACCAGGAATTTTAATGAGGGGGAAAAAAGAAAACAAATTAATGAGCATTTTCCAATACTTGGAGAAAGTTTTAGTTCATTTTTTTCACTCATTTTGTCATGCCAGCTGGAAAGATAATGATGTGGGTAATTTGGGATTATTTGTTTTGAGAGCTGATGAAGAACTGGGGTTTCTGTCACCTGTAATAGCTCATAGCGGTCTGGAAGCAAGCACAGGGGTAATCAGTTATTCAACAAACACATGCAAGACTCAGAAAGGAGAAATGACTTCTGTTCCATGAACATGTACTATCTTTACATAGACTTATAGTCTTTACATAGACTAGTATTCACATAGGGTAGTATTCACTGGTTAATGAGTATGTTTATCTCCCCCCAAAAATGACTATGCCATTTGATTATTTATGTTAAAAAAGGAAATTTTAGATTTAAATAATTTTATTAGTGAATCTTAAGGTAGCGATAAAAGCCTCAATAATACTATTTCTCCCATATTGGAACTCCTGACAACCTCAGAAACCTAGTTATTGATTGAGCAGATTCATAAGAAAGGAAAAAGAAAAACCAATGAAAAGGAAAGAAAAGAAAAGTTAGGATTGTGGTTAGAATTTTTCTAACATTTGAAGTAATGGTTCCATTGGGATTGTTACAAGCATCACTCATTCACTCTTTTGACTTCTTTATTTTCTGAATTCATGAAATTCCATGTTTGTTTTTGCTTATATCTATTTGCTCAAAATCCTTCAATTCTTCATTGTATGTAATTTGCAGCCAAACTTTTCTTATCCATCAACTATTGAAATGAATTGTTTTTCCTATCATGTTTTTTTTACTTTTATTAAAAATATAGCTAATGGTGCTTGGCTATCAAAAGATATAGCATCTGGGTCTTAAAAGTTTGAAAGCAGACAAATGGCCATCTAGCTGAGAAGCAACAAAGCCTGCCTGGGAGAAACACCCGAGCCTGTGTGACAATGTGATGTCGAAAGGATCAGGTGTCAGGCATCAAAGAACTAGAAATTATATTATTAGAGATGAGGGGGAGTACAGATTAGAGTCCATCAATAGGTGAAGCAACATCCATTTACAAAGGGGTCACAGGAAGGAGATGAGCCACTCAAGGCACAGACTTTTAAAATGATAGCTTTTCTCTTATGCTTTTGGCTTGTTTTAAGTAGATCACAAAGCCATTCTTCTGAGGTGGCTCCTGAAAGACTCAAACCTCCAAATTTCTGGTTAATAGCAGTGTGAGTGGGGCAGGGTGGTAGTGGAATTTCATCTAGATTTATTTATAGAAATACAGAAGGCAATATTTCTATAATATTTCTACCCCCACCCCCATACCCAAATTCTACACTTTTTGATGTATAAAATGTGGCCCCAAATGGCAGTTTGGGAATCTTCAAGGGAATCAAATCACGATCATTTTCAATGCTGTCTGTGTTTGGGAACAAAAAGCATTCTGATGGGATAAGATCAGGGTTGTCATATGCCTGGGATAAGGTGTTTCAACGGCATTTTCTTAGAGTAGTGTCAAATTTTAAGCACAGGATATTCATTTGAAAGATGCTAGGGGTCAACCTGCCTAAAACTATGCATCCCTGAACCATCCTTCTTCCAGCTGCTCCATGATGATCAGTTTTACCATTTATTCTGTTGAGTTATTTTGAGTGGTCACTGCCATATCCCTAATTTATTGTTTTAGTGACTATATATTGACATGCTATATTTAGGCTTTTTCTTTTCAATCACATATAGAGTTATTGTAAATCCCTAAGAACCTCTGGTGACCTAGTGCTTATAATATCTGCTGATTATAACCTTGGATTCTTATGATAGGTAGGTTTATTGTGCCACCTTGGCCAATAAAAACATGTGGGATTAATAAGGTCACAGTCTGACTCAAACTCAAAGAGATCAATGACTCGGCGAGCCCTGATTCATTCTCTCTCTCTCTCTCTCTCTCTCTCTCTCTCTCTCTCTCTCTCCTCACTCCCTGTTAGACATCCATGAGGACCTGCCCTGATTTAGCCCTGGGAGCTGGAAAAGTCATGTGGAGAACCGTGTCAATGCTAAGATGCTTACAACGCCACTGTGATTGTGATGAATTCTGCATCATTGCCTGTGAGTCTGAAGAGGACTTTATAGATTAGTACAGGACATATAGGCTAATAATGGATTTATGAACTGGATGCAGTCTGGGCTGGGATGTTTTCTCAATATTCAACTGCTCTTTAATATACAGCTTTTTCTTATACACATATGCATGTCTTTGGATTTGTTTCCCTAGTCGACCCAGACTAACACAATGACCTTTGAAGCAGTTCTACTCTATCTTACATAGCTGATACAGATTAAAATGGACTCTTCATCAGTCTGTCTTTCCCTCTTTTATGACTAACAGTACTGTGGCAATTTAACTCTCCTTCTAATTGCCAAGGTTGTATAATTCCACAATGAAATCTTTGATTTTATAGATTTATGTAGTAGTTCTGGTTTTATGTCAATCTGGCTAGGCCAGGATTCTCAGTAAAACCTGCTAATCTCCCATGAGGAGAGATCGAGAGGGTGACCCGCATCTCAGATAAATAAATCCTGTCGGAAAACTGGCTTCTTTTTCCGGGTTTCGATCCTGAAAATGGTCCAAGTGGATTGAACTTAAGTTAGAGTCCTGCTCATTCACCTGACAATCCTGGGAGTCATTAGCAAGCTGTGATATTAGCTACTGATCTTAGATTCATTAGTTTCTACAACCAGAACCTGCCTTCTCACACACTTACTTTGAATTCATCAATTCCTAAAGCTAGAAGAACCAGGAGAATTCTCCATACTGACATCCAACCCCAGACTTGGAACTTAACCCACCTCTATAACTATGTAAGCAATTTCCTTGACCTAAAATGTATACATGTTTACATTTTAATAGTTTGCTTCGGTAAGGAACCCACCCTAAGATATTTGATTATAAAAATTTTGTTCAAAAAATCAATAAGTATATTTAAAGAATGTTGACAATGTGAATTTACTTCTTGGAGATCCAAATAGTATATAGTATTTAACTTTATTCCTTTCTATTTCTGTTCAAGGAGTCCTGGTGGTGCAATGGTTGAAGCATCAGCTGTGAACTAAACCTTAACCAAGTGTTTGGAGAAAAATATGGAATCCATCTTTTGAAGTTTTACAGCCTTGTAAGTCTATACAACTCTGTTCTATATTGTGGCTATAATTTACTGGATCTGGTTTTGAGGTTGTTTCAGATATTATTTGTCTTTCTTTTTCTTTCTATCTTCATCTCTGTTTAATATCTCAAATTTACTGAAGCTCTGCTTCCCCTGTCTTCCCCTGTCTGAGATGGAATATAATCGCTTTCCTGAAGTGATCCACTGTCGTTCTCTGTCCTGAGTTGAAAGCACTCAAATGATGCTCATCTGGCAGAGGGTTTTCATATTTTCTCAGTACAATCCCTAGGTTCTGACACATACCTTCCTCTGATTTGGTTTTCCCACTGATTTCTCTGTAGCGTGTACTTAAACTCACTTTCTAAGAATAGTGCTATGGAAGCAACTTACTGCCATCCAGCCGACGCGGATTCATACTGTGCCTCGGCATGTTTCCAAGATTGCATCCGTTTATAAGAGTTGAGATCCCAGGCTTTCTCCCACACAACTGCTGGGGGGTTGGAAGGGCCAACCAGGTGGATGGCAGCCCAAGGCATAATCAGCAAATCCCCAGCTAGCAAAGTGTGTCTTTTTCTACATCTAAATATGTGTTCATAATTTGCTATTATTTGGTGACTAGTTTTCTGGAGAAACTTATTTTCTCCCAAGGATATTGAAGAAATTATTTCATTGTTTTTAGAGAAACCCGCAGTTTGATTTTACTGCATTTTTATCTCCACATTGCCCTTCAATTCTCTATGACATCTACTTTTATCCATATGTATTTTGAATGATTTTATCGTTTTCTAAGATGCGATTACATTCAATACAGGCTTTAGTTGTGTTCTATTATTATTAAGTTTCTGAACATTGAGTGCATTCTTAATTTTGTCTCATGTAAAGGAATTATTTTTCCATTAATTTTTCATTCAGCTAATAATTTTGAGCTTCCATTAGGTAAGCAGGAATACTCTTAGCATTTTAAATATATCAGTGAGTGAAAATAAAACATTATACATGCTTGTGTATCCTTGTAGCTATATTTGGTAAGATAAACACATTAATTATTGTTATTTTCCTCATCTTTGTTGGGCATATTGATAGATAAACAATCCTTTGTTTTTGTTTTGCTACTAAGTTGATTGAAGTACACTTTATTGATAATATAATATTTTTGGTATGACTACAATAATACAGTAGAATAAACCAATAAAAATTAGAGCTGTACATTTCATACAGAATAGACATTGGAAATTCTCAAGAGATTGCATGAGTAACATGCTCAGAACTAAATAATGGAGCAAGAAATGAAGAGAGCTAGAAAAAAGCAAAATTCAATGAGGTAACGGGAATACTATGTAAAGCCTTGAAGGATATTGGCTGCTATAAAAATTTAGTGTCATTGAGTCTATAGGACAGGGTAGAACTACCCGTGTGAGGTTCCAAGGATGTAACTATTTATAGGAATAAAAATCCCCATCTTTCTCCTTGAAGGTTATTACAATGTCTAGAAACTTTTCTCAAAGAGAAATAAAGGAATCTATGAGGATATTGACCAAAGGATATTGTTTGATTGACTTGGGATTTTAAGAAATAATTTTATTTTCTATCTGATAATAGACTAGAGGAAGGGCAGAGATGCAAGTATGAAGACTCACTAGAGTCATGCCAACAGCTTAGAGTACATTTGTAGTAGAAATACTAAAGTGAGATTAACTTTTAGAAATATTTGAAATGTAGGTTAAATAAAAGTCACCAAGGGACTCAATATGGGGTAGAGAGAAAGACTTTAAGGAAGGTCTTTGGATGGAACTGCAGTCTATTGATGTGAATCTGTCCATCAGATATTAGGTGAAGTTGGGGAGTTTGGTTGAGATATACCAGTCTGGTTTTCAGCAAAGAGATCATTACAGGTAATGGTATAAAAATATATGTCACTACTTGGAGAGATTATTTGAAATTTTAAACTGATTGAAATGTTTCAAGGAAAAAGTCTGAAGATAGAAGAGTATCAACAAACAATGTCAAGCTAACATAGGCCGCAAAGGCAATGTTCTATGTCTTACTTTGTTAAATAGTGGATGAAACCATCAAGCTGGGAGCAGATTTCTAAAATAGAATCATTGGTTTCTCTTTCCAAAAGAAAGAAGAGTGATAAAAATTTAAAGACATCTGTTCTGGTTTCCCTGTGTTTTGAGCTCTTATCTGTACTGGTATTCATGCTCTGGTCTAGTCAGATTAGCAAAACAGAATTGGGGTCATGATAGTGGAGGGAGGGAGCATTAAAGAAGTAGAGGAAGTTTGTTATACTGCACCCTGCTTGACTCTTCTCTTCCTTGGGGTCATTCTGACAGGAGGGTTTCAACTGATGGTCTTTGGGTTTCCACTCTGCTTTCTCCCTCATTCCTATTGATATGCTTTCTGTTTGCTTTGTTTTGGGTCTTTGATGCCTGATACCTGATTTCATTGACACCTCATAATCACACAACCCCTCAGGACCAATAAGGGGAGCAGTGATACCAGGATGTTAGGGGGAGAGGGTGCAAGGGAAAAAGGGGAAACTGATCACAGTGATTGACAATTGGCCCCAGAGGACAGACAGCAGAACGATGGGTGAAATAAAAACAGCAGTTTGTGTAAAACATAAAAGAAAAAATCATTTACAAATTATCAAGGGGGGATGGGAGAAAGGAGGAAGGTGAGGAGTTAGTGCCGGAGGCTCAAGTAGAAAGGATATGTTTTGAAAAAGATGATAACATATGTAAAGATATGTTTAACACAATGAATGTATGGATGGATTTTGACACAGCTGTAAGATACCCCAATAAAATAAAATTTGGAAAAAGAAAAAAATACACTTGTACCTAACTGCATTTTAAAACTATAGCCCATTAAAATTTCCAGAAATATTAAAATAAATAAAAAAATTTAAAGAAATAGAAATAATCCAATGGACTAAACTTATCAAGAAAATAACAGTCTCTATATCCTTAAAACCAGAAGAAGTCTATGGTGATTAGCTACCATTGCATACTGTTCTGAAAGGATCATGTTAGAAGGTGTTGGTTAGAGTGGAAGAGGAATGAGCAGTGAAGCCTACAATCATAAGAGAGCACCTTACTCACTGGCTACAGAGAGGTGTGGCCCTTGAGACTATTGCCCTTAGTTACTTTCAGGTCTGGAAGTTTCTAATCTATTCCTTTGATAGAAAAGTCAATTTAAAAAAAAGTCAATTATTTAACATTTTAAAGGTCACCATTTACCCAGTGGCAAAGTTCAGTGTGTTATGAAATAAGAAGTAGAAAAAGGAAGCAAAGAGAAAGTGTGATTACTCATGTAGAGTGTATTACAATGGATGAGTGGAAACAAAATGTGCATACATTGCTGAATGTGAAACTGATGATGATCTGCACTCTAAACCTTCACCCAATTCACAATAAATAGTAAAAAATTAAAATAATGCAAACCTTGCCTCCAATAAGATGAAAAGTGAGAACTGACTATTTGATTTTGCTATATGAACCTCATTGGGACCTTCCTAAGAGTAGTTCTGCTGAAGAGGCAGGGGTAACAGCCTGAGTAGAAATGGTTTAAAAAATAATAAAAAGAAAATAAATTAAAGACAATGCAAAAGACAACTCTTTGAGTGACTTACTTTGCCAATATAAGCAAAGCAATGAGGCAATAGCTGAAGAGGGAGTGAGGAGAAGATGTGTACACACACACATGCACACAACCGTCTTTGTATTTTTGTTGTTAATGTAAACTTCCTATATGTGAATTCTCCTATATGTTAAGATTCATTTGAAGCTTTAAAATCAGTACCCAGGACTCTTTTGATGCCATGTGCAGATACCTCCAAGATGGCCAAACATTTGATTGCTACACGTATTCCCAGCTGAGGTCAACAAGGTGATGCTTTACCTTTCAATAGCTTCCAGCAGCAGAGGTGGTGGGAGGGCAGGGAGAAGGCCCTCAGGGAAACGTATCGACACCATGGCTTCAAAAATGGGATCAAACATAGGACCATTGTTTATGAGGATAACAAGGGAGCCGGAAGTGTTTTGTTAGGCTGTACATGAGGTCGCTCTGGATCAGACTCCACTTAAGGTCACCTAAGAGCACTGGCAGCAGCAGCTCTTCAACCACCGCAAACAAAGGTCCTTTTGAAGTTCACTTAGTGCCCGATTTCTGACCTTTTGTACTTTTTGGTGGTGATTTTGCCAATAAAATTCCCACAAGTATTTAAAAAATTATATTATTTGTGGGGCATATACAATGCTGGTAAATTTTTATTCAGTTGATATTTTAATTAAAGTGCCTTTTTCAGAACATATATCTATGTACTAATTCTATCATTGATGTTTTGAGATAGACGGTATGCATGTAATATATACATACACAAGGTACATTTAGGTATATATAATATACATCTCAAAATAGGTATGTATAGTCACCTGAATAAAAGAATTAGCTTAAAATGGCTTATAAAGTTGTCAGATGAAAATTTTTTATATTCCTTCAAAAATAAATTGGACCTAGGTTGTTCATAGATTTAGAATTCAATGCTTCAATAACATTTACTTGTGATACTGCAGAATAAATTATTGTAGCTTTTTACTTGTGAAGAATTGAAAAGATAGTATGTCATAACCCCATGGGATCCATACGAGGGATGCAGGGAAGATTCAACATTTTAAAAGGAATTAATGTAGTCAACCATATTAACAACAAAAAGGACAAGGACCATATGACATGTCAGTTGATGCAGCTAAAGTATTTGATAATATCCAACACCAATTTCTAATAAAAACTCCCAAGAAGATAGTATTGGAAGGAAGGAAAAATTCTCACTGCAGTAAAGGTCATTTACAAAAAATCTATAGCCAATATTCTACTCAATGAAGAAAAACTGAAAAATGACTTCTACTGAATAAGGGAGCCCAACAAAGATGTCCCTTATGTTCAGTTTTTACAAAATTGTGTTGAAAGTCATAGCTAGTACCATAAGACAAGAAATCAAAGTGTTCTTGCATTGAGGCATGGCTTGAACAGAGGCCCAAAATCCATCTACTATCTCAGTGTGTTGCCATATAAATATATATACATAGGCCAATGTCAGTACCAGGCCAGGGCCAGGCAATCTGGCATTCTGTGATATTCACCCTTCTGGCACAATCACTCAAGACAAAATGGATGCATAAGCTAATGTGGGGAATTACATAACAGACATCAGAAAATCCAAAATAAACTAACCGAAAAACAAATTGTTGAGAAAAAGTGGGGTTGGAGCAGAGACTCAAAACCTATCTATAGACAGTGGGGCATCCCCTCTCAGAAAGGTTAAAAGTAAGGGATGAGTCAGCCAGAACTCAGTATAGCACCAATGAAACAATATCTCTCTGGTTCCTTATGGCTTCCTTACTCCCCAACTATCAAGATACCAGTCCTGTCTTTCGCTGTGGGCTAGATTGTACACAGGTACAGAAAAGAAATAAGAGGTCAAGACACATGGACTTTAGGAACGGGATTGGGAGTAGCAATTCCAGGAGGGTAGGAGGAAGGTGGGAAGAGGAGGGGAAGAAGGGGGAACCAATCACAATGATCGGCACATAACCACATACACCTTACCTAGAGGGATGGATAACCATGGGAGAAGGAAGATATAAAAAAAATAATGATTTATCAGTGTTCATGAAGGTGGGGAGAGGAGAGGAGCTAATACGAAGGACTGAAATGGAAAGTGTTTAGAAAATAATGATGGCAAAATATGTATAGATATGCTTGATGGATGTATAGTTATAAGGGCTATAAGAACCCCAAAGAAAGTAATCTTTTAATTAACGAAAATAAATAAATCAAAGGAATACTATTGGGTGAAGAAGTGAGACTTTTGCTATTTGCAGACAATATGATTTTATATATTGAGAACACCAATGTGTGCATAATAGATTACAGAAAATAATAGAGGAGGTGGTAGCATATCAGGATACATGATTTATAAGCAGAAATCAATTGGTTTCCTATATACCAGAGATGGGAATGCTGAAAAAGATATCAAGGAAACCATGTTGTTCACAATAGTCACACAGAAGCTGGAATTCTTAGGACTAAACCTAATCAAAAGACTAAAAAGAAACTAAATGTTTAGAAAATAATTATGGCAACTTATGTACAAATATTCTTGATAAAATTGTTATATGTGTTGTTATAAGAGCTGTAAAAATTTACTAATAAAATTATCTTTAAAAAATGACTAAAAACCTGTATGAAGAAAGCTACAGAATATTGCTACAAAAATTGCTATAAGAAATCTAAATGGTTGTACACAGATGGAAGAATATTCTGTGTTTGTAGATTGGAAAACTCAATATTGTGAATGTCAATATTAACTAAAACAATATACAGATTAAAAGAAATCCTGATCCAAATCCCAGCATCATTCTTCAAAGAAATGTAAAAAATGATTATGAACTCCATATGGAGAAGGAAGTATCCAAGATAGGCAAAAACTCCTCAAAAATACGAATATAGTAGGGGTGTGACTCTACCTGACCACAAAACCAATTACTGCTACTATTGTGAAAGCAACCTGGTATTGATATAATGACAGACACACCAACCAATGGGTCAGGACAGAAAATCCCTGATACAAACATCCAAATACAGACAACTGATTGTTGACAAAATCCCCCAAAGCATTAAATGGGAAGCAGATGCCTACTTCAATAAATGGTGTAGGGAAAGCTGGATAGCCACATGCAGAAAAATGAAAGAAGACCTATACCTCACACTGTGCACAAAAACAAACTCAAGTTGAATCTAAAAACCTAAATGTAAAACCCAAAGCCATGAAGATTATCAATGAGAAAACTAAATCAAAGATTGGATCCTCAGTGCAGGAAATACACAGACTATCAGAATTTAAAAACATACACTTTGGAAAACAAAATAGATGAATGGGAACTATAAAAAGTAAAACACTTGTGTACACTGAAAGACTTTATTAAACGAATAAAAAGAGAGCCCACAGACTGCAAGTGATTTTTAATGACACAAGTGCATATTTTTTGAAATTCCTCCCCTCCTATTCTTTTATTATTAGATTAATGAAAATAAGCTTTGAGGGAGAAACCCAAATCAGAAACACTAATTTTGGAGTTAAGATATATTTTGCTTTTTAAAGGTAGTTTGGACAAAGAGAAGATGAGTGAGGGCTGATATCTGGGGCTTGGCAACATTCAGACACCAGGAACAGATCAGGAAAAGAAAGAGTGAAGAGTACAAATAGAGAACCGGAGGGCAGCCAAGGGTGAGTGTGCTGGATGTGGAGGGGATAAAGTCTTTGAGAAAGGTAGTAGTGATAGCTGTGACACTGTAATTTCTTCTGAGTTGGGGAGGGGGAAGGGGGTAGTCTAGAACTATCAGATCTTGGTAGTGCCCTCCTAGACCCAAAGAGAGTCCTAGTGACATAGCGGGTTACACATTGAGTTGGTAACCACCAAGTCAGCAGTTTGAAACCATCAGATGATCAGAGGGAGAAAATGGAAGGCTTTTACTTCCATAAAAAAAAGATACAGTCGCAGAAACATGAATAGCCAGTTATCCTATGTCTGATAGGGTTTCTATGAGTCTGAATTGATTCAATGGCAGTGAATTTTTTTTAGTTTAGTTTTCCTAGTCTCAGATAATATTGTTTAGACAGGAAGGACTGACATAAACAAAAGAGATATAGTATGTTCTCATAAAACTTATATGTGATGATGGAGATAAAATATTAAATAATAATACAAGCATATCTCTTTATAACTTTAAAATGATAAAGTTTATGGTGAGATTATATATAATAAATATGTAAAACATATATATTTTATTTTATATGCATTTGCTATTGAGCTGGGAATATTTTGGTTTGAATGGTTGAGAAGTTTTCTCCAGGGAGTTCACATTGAACCTGAGACTGGAATATAAGAAATAAGAAGCAGGGATAAAAAGGTGGGGATCATTCCTGACAGAGGAAAGAGCTGAGATATAACACATGGATTGGCAACTAGATTGATATGTTGCAGATTTAAGGAGAGGTGGTGAACTGTACTGTTGTATCATCACAGGAGTAAGAGAAATAAGAGTCAGAGAAGGTAGGTTCCTGCCAGCATAGGGTTTGGTGTGTGTTTCTAGTGTGATAGAGAGCTCTTGAAAAATTGTAAGCAGAAGAATGACATAAACTTTTAAATTTTATAAATGAGTACTCTGGCCACCATAAAGAGCTAAACATAGGTGTGGAAGACAACGCAGAGGAGCATTTTGTTTTCAGCTGTCTTAGAATTCATGCAGATTGTGACTTTTAGTGATGTGATAAAGATGTTTCCAGTGCAGGAGTTGGTCATACTGAAACCAATTCAGGGCACACTGTACTAACAGTTCTGAGTCACTCTGTCATTTCATATATATCATGTGACCATGACTCACCAGTGTCATAAGTTCTTCTGTCTAGAATATATTCTTTCTGTGATTGAATTTTATATCTGTCTGGCTTATTTTTGATAAGAACATCTTTCAATACTACATTAAAGGTAGTATTTACTTTGGGAGAAAGTAGGGTCTATGCTTGTTGAGTCCTGTTTCTGTTGAATTTTACATTTATTACATGGAGTTTTAGCAACTCATAAGATTCCTAATAGAAACTAAAGGAATGGACATTTTTTAAGTTGACATCTTAACCTGTTTGTTGCTTTTAGGAAAATAATTTAATTTACAAGTAAGAAGGAATGCACTGTTGTGGTCTGTAGATAGTAACTTTTAAATGAGTTTTCAGCAATATTCTCAAAACAATGGATACTAACAGAGGACGGCGATGACAAGGCAGCAGAAGCAACAACGGCCATCCTTCAATGCACATCCACATATCTCATGTTTTAGTTTAGAATCTGACTCAAATGTCAAGCAATACAAAGAATTTATTTGTGAGCAATGATTTCACTGGTCTTGAGAATGTAGCATTAAGGATTCCTACTGCATTTGGAAAGCTAAAATATTTAGATAGGCATTCCTTCTCTTCCATTTACTAACTCTACTATAATGAGAAATTTTACTTGTTTACTTTGTAATTATCATATAAAAATATAGAAAGCAAAACTATCCTCAAAACCTTATTGAAATATTAAGTATATTTTGGCTATGAATGTTAAAGTGCTTTAACACTCTGCAGTACTCTTTAGAAATAAAATATTACCATTATTCAAGTACTTCAATCAATAAGCTTACTGACAGGAAATTGTTTCTGATACACCGTAACACTAATGAGAACTCCATAATTCATATTTTGTATTTTCTCTCAATAAAAATAGAAACATTTATTCAAGAAAATATAGGATAATTTCCCTTCTGAGCTTCCTAGACTGCAATTCTTTCTGGAAGCAGCCGGTAATTTCGAACTCCCCACTTTGTGGTTAGCTACCCAATGTGTCCCACAAGCCACCAGGCCTCAGTAGGAGTTTGTTATCCTTATGGAAAAGCACACTAAACTCACCACCATAAGTTAATTCTGAATGATAACTACCATAAAGCAACACCACAATTCATATTTTGAATTATCTTTCTAGAAAAATAGAAGCTTTACATAATAAAATGGAGTTATCCCTAGTATTATGAGTGTGGAATGTTTTAATTTTGTCTATTTTCTAAACAGGAAATACTATCATATGTTGAATAGTATCTTTAACAAATAGATCAAAGCATATGAATATCAACCTTTGAAGGTTGAGTTTTATTAAGTGTCTTAATGTAAGGAATGATTTTTAAAAGGATAATATTTGGTAGATCACATCAGTGTCATATCCTACCTTATAGTCTAACTCCATTAAAAAAAACCTTTGGACTCATAATTAGGGACAGCTGGATAAAATGAAGGAGCAATGGGCTACAAATTGGATTACTAAATATAAGACTGATGATTAGAATCCCGGAAGGATCAGGTCAGTAGCAGTCAAAATAGACTTGATGCCAGTGGGTTTGATCTTAGGTTTAGGGAAAATGTATTGTTAGACCTATGATTTTTTTGGAGGAATATAACATGATTTTAAAAAGTGTTTCATTTGTGCTTTAAATGTGCATATGAGAATCATTGTCATGCTTTTCAAAATATGTGATATGACCCAAGTCTCAGCAATTATGTCCATTAGGAAATGTTAGAAAGATGGAAGTTCCATGCAGACGCGGTGATGCTGGCGTGCTGACCAGGAGCAGTTCACTGTGGGACCACATGATTTGTGAGCAAGGTAGCTGTGCGTGGGCCTGAGACATGAAAGCAAGTCTTACAGGCCTCCAGGGTTCTTCTGTTGGTTTTCCCATGAAGAGGGTCACTGTGTTTGTCACATGTGTGCAGTCCCTTTCCATAACACTCACCTGTGCTTTGCATCCCCACTAAGTGTGGTGTGGTGGAAAGTCATGGATTCCT
>PVJH01010206.1:0-39738 GCA_004026705.1 Nesogale talazaci | reverse complement strand
CTTGAAGAAAGATCTAGTGCCAGAAAAACAGGGATGCTGAAATTGGTTACACAATGGGTTAAAGGAGGTTGGTAAAAAGGTTACTATTTCATTTTGATAAAGGGAAACACAAAACTCCTCACCCTATGAGAGAGAATGGAAGGCGATATTTCCTGGTATCTCAGAGACTTTGTGGTCACAAACCCTCTGATCAGAAACTCTCTTTCCTGGGGTGTGGCAGTCATATGCTTATGTTAATTTTATGATTGAAATGTAGGGGTGGAGTCTAGCCTGTTAATCTGGAGATAGCCATTGAGTAGCTAATGAGGTCTCTGGGTGGGCATGGCTTTCTCCTGAGACTTCTGGGATATATCGCGGTATTTCCCTTGTGAAGATTAGAAACTATCTTCCCCAGTGGTTGGGAGTTAGTCTCAGAGACAATGAATCGCGGACAAGACAAGATGGCAGTGTCTGCGGAGCTGGAGGAGCTGGTGGAGAGACCACACGGCTTTGTCCCAATGGAGCCAGACCTCTAAAGCTGGGACAGCCACATGGAGACCTCTGCCAGTGGTGAGTTGCTTCTGCTGTTGATGGACCCTGAACCCTGGAAGCGAGGAACCATGTGGAGACCCCTGCCAGCACCGGGATTCTGCATCCACTGACCTGTGACTTCGTGAGTCAGAAGGAGACTTTAGTGACTGATTTCGGGCATCTGGGTTAATATCAGACTTATGACTTTGTACTGAACTGGGCTCAATATCCTGTTCCTCTTGTATATAAATCTTTTCCTTATATCTATACGTGTGTCTATGAAATTTGTTCCTCTAGTCTACCTGGACTAACACATGGGGCATATACTATCACAGTCCATTTTTACCTTAGGACCACATGCACTAAAGGAACAGATAGTTCTGAATTGTGAGAAATGTACCATTATAAGCATAGTACTCTGGTAGACTCATTTTATCCCACCCTTAGCCCAACTACAATAACCTCTGGAACCTATTCCCTTTACCTTAGCAACATACAACCTCCTTTATCTTGCCAAGTAAAATCACATCTCCTGTTTTCTCCAACTCATTAAAAATTGCTATATTGTAGGAAAGGCTTCCCCTGATTAATACAACCACCTAAAGCTTACTCTAGTGCATCTAAACACAAATCATTCTTCTCATCCAACTAACTCTCCCTCCTTATCTATACACAATACGTCTTCCAGCACCTATCAGATTCTTCCCTAACCTAAAAAGCTAGGCATTCCCACCTACACATCCCACAAGATCCATCATCAGCTCACCCAAAATGCGATGTGAGCAACAGCCGATACCTGCAGCTACTGTAAAAAAATCTAGGGAAACAAAGTCAATTACCGAAGATGACCCAAACACAACTGAATACATGGAAGCAGCAGCACTTGAACTGACCATGAAAGAGTGCTTGAAAATATTGCTTAGTTCCATATAGGCAATTGGGGTATCAACCCTGTAAACAAATGAAAAATAGAGACATTAGAATCCTCACACTGGAGGAAAGATTCGGAGTTAAGGAATAACAAAGCCAAAGTAGATAAAAAGGTGAATTATATCAATATTAGAATGGCAGAAGTGGGGAAACAAATCAGTGATCTTGAAGATAATCAGACAGAATTCAGCAAGAGAGAAACAGTAAAATAATTTGTAAAACATAAAGCAAAATAATTTGAACAAAGCCTGAGAAGAAAGTGAAATTTAAGAAAGTGAAACAATTTTTGAATTATTGGGGTCCTGGAGCTGAATAAGTCTACCTTTACAAAAGGTAATTCTTGGAAGCAAATTTCTCCATTATCACAAAGGAAGATATGACAACAATGGAAAACAAGGAGCACTTGTCAATATCTAGAATTAAGGATGAAACAGGGGAACAGATCCTAATGAAATAAAAAGATTAATTATGCAGTACTATGAAAGACTATTTCACCAAATGCACAAATTTGAAGGACATAGACGAATACCTGAAAAATCACTCTCTCCCCAAATTAATTCATATGAACATAAGAAATCGAATAGATTCATAGCAAAAGAAAAAACAAACAAGGCCATCAACATACTCTCAAGTAATAAAAGACCTGATACAGATGACTTCACAGGACAAATTTACCAAGCATTCGGAGAAGAGCAGACATCAATCTTATATAAACTCTTCCAGAACATAGAAAGGGATAGGAAATTCCAACACTCATTCTATGTAGCCAGCAAAACTCTGATACCAAAACTGGGCAAAAATCCTACAAGTACAGGTAAGTACAGACCAAAGTCTCTCATGAACAGAGATGCAAAAATCCCCAACAAAATTCTGTCCATGAGAATCCAGCAACATATGAAAAAAAAAAGTAATACATCTTGAGCAATAGTGGTATTCATGCCAGGGATGGATGGGTAGTTAAACATTCAAAAACAATTAATGTAATCTACCACATGAACAAGAAAAAGGAAAAGCCATATGATTATATCAACTGATGTTGAAATTTTAATAACATTGAACACGCATTCTTAATTATGATTCTCAAGATGATAGGATTAGATGGAAAAATCCTCAATACAATAAGCACCATGTATGAAAATAATGATAGCTAATATTATACTCAATAAGAAGAGCTGGCAACTTTTCCACTGAACAAGATACCTCTTATCCTCACTTCTGTTAAATATTGTGCTGGAAGTTGTAGCCAATGTCATAAGACAACAGCAAGATATCAAGTGTGCATGACTAGGTAAATAAGTGAAATTTTGATATTGACAGATGATATGATTTTGTACATTGAGAATTTTAAGGCATTCACAATTGGATTGGTGGAAATAGAGTAGTTCAGAAGAGTAGAGAATACAAAAAGAACAACAGAAATCAATGGGATTCCTATATACCAGTGATGGGAATACAGAAAAAAACAATATCAAAGAATCAGTACCATTCACAATAATCACAAAAAATCTGTTCTTTGATGGGAGGGGAGGGTGCACCCACTGGAGCAGAAAGGCAGAATTGAGGATGTTCTTAGGATCTGTATGTGGGGAGGCTTTTTGGTGGTGTGTAGCTAGAGGGAAGAATTGACCAAGGGTCTCCCAAGAACACAGACCAGGCACCATAGGATGCTAGGACACTGAATCCTGGATCTTTGGGGTGCACTTCATGCTCCAAAGACAGCATCAGGGATGACTCATTTGGGAACTCCACTGGATGAATTAGATTTGTAACCTGAGGCCTTAAGTCGGAAAACACATGGTAGGTGATTTCTTGTCATTTTGAGCTGTGTCCCATCAATGAATGAAGGTTCTCAAAGCTTTACTCAGGCAGGTTTTACTCCATCCAGGTCATTATGGTTGATTGTATTTTGATAAGGCAGTTTTACTGCAGTCATGTTGTGAATACCTTCAGATCTGGGAAGCTCAACTCCTGACACCGTCTCTGAAAATGTTCTGCTTCTATTCATGAGGTGTTTAGTATCTAACAATGTTTCCATGCAATCCACAAGGCTTTCAGAGGCTACTTCCTCAGAAATGGACAGCCTATAGCTTCATTGCAGTCTGTTCTTTCTTCACCTGGATCCTGTCACTGTGTTAGAATTGGTTCAATAGAAAAACAAATCCAGGGTCACTCATAAGAAAAAGCTTTATATCAAGGAGTGATAAAGTACCAATAAAACATGCCAGACCAATCAAACTCAAGTCCATAATTTCAACAATAATTCATAAACCCCTCTTCAGACTCTCGTAGCCACATGTAATGATGCAGAATGCAGGAAATCACAGGCCGGTGGATGCAGAGTTGTGTGGCTCCCATGGTGGTGGCTGAATCAAAGGACTCCTAATGTTCTCCATGTGTCATGTTGACAGGAAGGCAAAGGCTGAGAGAGAAGGGGCAGACTTCAAAGAGTCATTTATCTTGGTTGCACCTCCAAAGGAGGTCCGCAGACTATGACCTGGTTTACAGGCTAAACACCCATATATTTTTCTAGATTCTATGTTGGCACACAAAGACTAATAACTATAATAGTCACCTGTTATACTATAGTGGTTTGTATGTTGTTGTGTTGCTGGATATTATGCCACAGTTCAAATATTATTCAGGTTTCCATAAAACCTCCAGATTAAAAATAGACTCTTCTATTTAAGAACATACAAAAGGCTTCTTCTAAGTCATTGTTTTCCAAAGTACCATCCTGTCCTGAAAATTTCTCTTTACCATCTCTCATTGCTTCTATACATATAATCAAGTTCTTGAAATCCCAAGAGTTTTGAAATGCAAATATAAAGTTTACACATCAATATAATTGATCATATTAACTAAAACCCAGGGAAGGGATTATGATATTGGTTCGGGAAAGTGTGGAATAAGTTTGAAAGAAATATAATTCTGAGTCAGGACAATTTTACAGATTGCAATATACTAAATAGTAATCCTGGATTGAATGTGGTAGCTCAGAAGGCTGACAATGACTACATTTTGCAAAATTGGTTCACTGAAGCCTAAATCTAAGAGTGGTCTATTTGGAATGAGCTCAGAAGCTAGATTTCTTGCCCTATTTAATAAATATGTTACTGAAGGTTTATAGTATGTGTAAAATGTGTTCACTTCATTCTATGGTGATATGTTGCTCAAGGAACACCAGAAGATTCACTGAGATTTTGACAAATTCATTGGGAAAAAGTAGCATTGTCACTTTAATGAGTTGCATGATGGTCAAGACTAAGAGTGGGAAATTTTGTTATAAAAATGAACAGCTGAATATTTCTTCCTTGAGTGCCAAATCATGGCAGTTAACTGCTAGAGACAAGAGAAGAGTGATAATAGGACAAGCAGAGTAATACTTATGAAAGTTTGACTTTTAGAAATCTTTGATTTTGGTTAATTGAGAGTGGTACCTGCAGAACAAAAACTAAAAATAGAACCCCCCAACCAAACTCAGTCAATGTTAGCTTATAGTGGCCCCATACAACAGAGTATAAATGCTTCCGTGGATTCCTGATATTGTAAATCTTTACAGGAATAGAAAGCCTCACCTTTTCCCCATGAAGCAGCTAGTGGTTTTGAATGGATACACTTGCAGTTAACAGCCAAAGAGTTACCACCACACCACCAAGGTCATTAGTGGTTTAGAACAGTGGTTCTCAATTGTTGATCACTACCCCTTTGGGGGGTTCAGCAATCCTTTCACAGGGGTCACTTGATTCATAAAAGTAGCAAAATTATAGTGATGGTGTAGCAATGAGAATAATATTATGGGAGGGGGGGGTCCCACCACAACATGAGGAACTGTATTAAAATGCTGTGGCTTCAGAAAGGTTGGAAACTACTGGTTTAGACAAATAGCATACTTCTAGTGTGCTTATTAAAATCTTATTTGAATTATCATTAGAAATACCTCGCTTTTTAATTAATGGTCTTTGAATAGATATAAAGCTAAGTCCATAAGAGGAAGAAACCTACTACTTTGCAAGACTTTTATTACTTTCTTCTTAACCCTCTCACAAGGGATTTGTGGCCATTCAGCATGTTGAGTGTGCTTTAGAGAAGGAGAATTATGTAAGTTTCCAGGGATTACTGGAAACTGGTTCTAACTGGAATTCATTCTGGAGTACAAAAATAGCATTGTTTTTACCCATCAGAGCAGAAAGTTATAGAGATCACATAATTAGTTAATGGAGTTTTGATTTGAGTTGTCATCACAATAGGCCAAATGGATACCTGCCCCTGTGCAGTGGTGATATTCTCCATTTCAGAAGGTAGAGTAGGAACAGACATCAAATAATCTGCCATGATTTTGTATTATTTCAATGAATTTTTGAATGAAGACTATTATAGAAGCCCCTAGTATTACTTTTATTGACTAAAATAGAATTCCAAACAATACTGCTTTTATAGAGACATTTCAAGGATTAGTGTGTCCACTGAGAACTTAAAGAATTTAAAGGTTATTCCTAACACATACCCTTTCAACTCACCTATTTGGCATATGCAGAAGAAATAAGGAACCCGTGGAATGAGAGATGAAATGCCATCTAATATTGATTCAAATTATAACTATTCGGAATGAAATCAATTTCTTTCCTAGAAGCTAGCATCCAGGTGCTGCTCTGTGAAACATGCTTTATCTCTATACCTAGGAATACTGTTAGAAGCAATTTCATGGCAAGACAAACAATTCACCTTTACTATTATATTTCAATTGCCCAGTCCTCTGTCATCTTGCCAATAAGTCAGAAAATAAGAAACCAGAAAGAAAGCATTTATGTTATAGATGTATTCATTTGTATATATATTTTAGACTATATGCAACTGCTTAGAATATCCTTAGTTTATGGACCATCCAAGAATGGACCATGGCTTAGATTTGACTCATAGTTTGTAGTTTATCCCGAATCAAATCCACAGGAACCTTGACTACATCTATGCACATGATGGGCATTATACCAATGAACTAAAGAAGTAATAACACTTAAGTAAGTAATCAATAAATACTACAAAAATGTAATCTTGACTCACTGGTGAACTTTCTGGATTTCAGTCATCTCAGCATGTTGATACATTCTTTGAATTGCTGTATTTTAATCTTCTCACCATTTAAGCTAAAAAATATTCTGAGTCTATGGATTTGAGAGGCAGAATATGACTCACTTGGTTATACAAATTAAACCCATTAACTAGTCGATGCTGTTGTTAGATGGCATTGAGTCAGTTCTAATTCATATTTATAAAAGAATGAATGGCATACTGACCTGGCCTGTGTCATTCTCACGGTCATTGCTTTGTTTGAGTCTATTGTTGCAGCTGCTCTGTCAATTAATTAGATTTAGAGTTGTGCCTTTTTTACTGACTTTATCAAGCTTCTCGAAATATTTGTCCTTTCTGGTAACATGTCCAATGTAAATGCAATGAAATCTCGCTACCCACATTTTTGAGAAGCAGTTAGTTATACTCCTTTGAAGGATGTTTGTTTGCTCTTCTGGTGCCTATGGTATATTCAATATACCATAATTCACCAACATCACAATTCAGATGCCTCACGTTTCTGTTGCTCTCGGTGGTAGTCTACCTTATGTATTATCCAGCTATCACATGTAGAGGAGGTGATTGGAAATACCTTGGCTTGGGTCAGGCATACTTTAGCCTTCAAAGTGATCTTTTTTGCCTTGGAATACTTTTAGGAAGCCTTTTTACAACACGTTTACCCCACAAATGTGTCACTTGATCTCTTGAGTGATGCTTTCATGGGCATTGGTTGGCAGTTAGAAATGCCAAATTGCATGTCTTGCATCCAGATATCTCTTGTGGGGTTCTTAAAGGTGCAATGTAGTTCATTAGGATTTGGTACCAAAGCTATCATAGAACCATAAGTTCTTCATCTAGTCACTCTCCTTTTAAGAAACAACTTCTGGATCACTACTGATCCCTACTAGATACAAATTGCCAGACTGTGGGCCAGAATGTTACTATGCCATGGGAATGGAAATATTGCTTATGCTCCTGTTGTCTGATTCACACAGCCATACAAGCTGCGGTTCACAAAAGCACTCAAACAAAAACCGAATCCATTGTTATGGAATATGCTGACTCACAGTGACCCTGTAGGACAGGATAGAACTGCGGTGAGTTTCCAGACAGGAACTCTTTTCTGAAGTCAAAAACCCTATCTTTCTCCTGCTACACTACTTTGTTAATACTTCTATGTTTGTTTCCTGCTTGTAGTGTGCTTTATTTATTTTTGTGTTTTTATTTTTTGGAGTGTGTGCTCTGTTTTTTGGTTGGTTGACTGTGGCTGCTATTGATGGAGTTGATAATATTATAAGGTTTTGATTTTGTCACTGTGTTAGACAGAGTTCTCTAGAGAAACAAAACCATGACACTAATAATTCTCTTTATATATTTATATAGATAGAAAGATATCTAGCATAAGAAATGAACAGTTAACTAATCTATAAAGCAGTACAAATGGCTTGGTGCAACTCACTTGTGTGAGACAGCTGGTATATTGGCAGTCCTTCAAGTCTTGAGGGCCACCGAGTAGTCCTCTGTAGAACAATTGAGGCTATCCAGCCACAAGCAGCAAAGCAGATCACCAACAGTCAGCCAGATGGCAGAGTCCAACTATTGCCAGCTCAAAAGATATATTCCAGGTGCATGGCAAAGCAGGGCTTGAAGGAACCTCAACTCACAGCAACACAGTCCATGGATTAAGTGTCCCACAGATAGTGTAACTTGGAGATCGAGGCACAAGATAAACAAGGCAGTCAATTGGTCCAAAGATCCAAGACAAGTGAACAAAGACAGGACTCGCAGATCCATTTCTATCTCCGCCCTTCAATTGATCTTACATGTGTTAATTGGGCATGTTGTCACAACAAACCTACTTATCTTTTTTTGCCCATGTTGGCACAGAAAGCCTACCCACCACAGTCACATTACGACTGCCAATAAAAATCTGAGATGTAAACCCCCATGAACAGGTAGATGGATTCTGGGCTCCTACTTAACTCTAGTCCTAATTCAAGAATGCTTAGTTCTGATAGTATGGCCCTACTTGATACTCACCTTCATGAAAAGATCACTGAAACTTAGAGTGCTATAGTAAAATATGGTAAAGAAAATAGATGGTACCCAACTATTTATTGGAATAGTGTCTGAGTTCTTAAAGGCTTGCATTCAAGCAAGCAGTAATCTAAGTGAGCATTCAACTAAGTCCACAGAGAATAACCATGCTACCCTGTGTGATCCAAAGATGACACTTGCAAAATATGAATATGGTGATGGAAAAGTATCAAAGCTAAAATGATGAACACCCAAGTTTTAGAAAGCTATGGAAAACAGCGAGAATCCCAAGCCCATCAACAGAGTATCTGGTTTGATTGAACCACTGACAGAGCCACTATAGCCATATACAAGAGTATTGAACACCTTTGTGTCAGAAAGAGACCACTGTCATCTTGAATAAGCTGAGTCTACCTTGATATTTAACCATATTACCTCCCTAGAGACCTGGCCTGAGTTGGTTTTGTGTGCAAGACAGAATTTCTTCCTTATTCCATGACAGAAATTTCTTCCTTGGCTTTCTGGAATGTAGATGAGAGTATTTTCTTTCTTACTAATTATTTGTATGTTCTCCTTATATTATTATTATTATCATTTATCATTACCACACTATTTCAAATTTGGTTTCTGTTGTTCTGTTGGGTATCACAGTTTGTGACCCCCAAAAGGAGTAGATGCCTAGTGATAATAGTTGATACAGGGATGAAAGGATGGGGAATGGATGATAGAGAGGGAAGGTGGATTTTAAGAATGGGAAATTAATATGGGACGCATGAGGGAGTATAAGAACTAACTGATTGCACAATTCATTTTAAGTCAATTTAACCTTGTTCAAGGGATGTTCTAAAATTTACATGGTGATGATTATACAGTTCTCTTTGATATGATCAAACAATTGAACTAATGATGTGTACTCTGTGAAAGTTATGTGCCAATAAAACTTTTAAAAATCATAAAGAAAAAAATAAAGTAGAAGTGGTATACATAGAATTCAACATGTCTGAAAGTGCTTGCTTATCAGAGTACATGAGCCACTGTGATTCTGATTCGTGATCACTGTGTTAGTCTGGGTTGACTAGAGAAACAAATTCAGAGACACTCAAATATGTATATGAAGGAGCTTTATATACAAAGGCAGTTGAAAATTAAGAAAACATTCCAGCCCAGTCCACATTAAGTTCATAAGTCTGATATTAGTCCACACGTCCCCTTTGAATCTACAAAGTGCTCTTCAGACTCATGAAACACATGCAATGATAGTGAATGCAGGAAGATCACAGAGCAGTGGGTAGAAAGCCTTCAGGATACAGTGGCCTTGTAAGCATCTCAGCACTGGCAGGGTTCTCCAGACATTACCTCTAGCTCAGCGCACTGGCTGCCATTAGTCTGTCTCCATGTGGTTTGTCTATGAGTATGTCTCCTTAGCATCACCAAATGAGGTCATCAAGCTGCAGTCTGGTTGACAGGCTAAAGTACCACCCCTTCACTCTTAAGTCTCAAAATGACAACAAATTATGTAACTACCACAGTCACCCGGAAAGGCAGAGAAGAGCGATTAGATTTTCAAGGCTGCAACTCTTTATAAAACCAGATATTCTCATCTTTCTCCCCTGGAGTGATTGGTGGGTTTGAACAGTCAATTATACTAGATCTCTTTCTTAAGCACCTTATAGTGGTAAGGGTGGTTTTACGTGCATTCATTAACATAGGCTTTTACTTACTGAATTCAAACTGACGGTAGCAAATATTCCCAAGTTGTTCACAACTTGAACAACCACCACATATGGTAACATTAAGACATCTACTATAGTAAATCACCTTATAATCCTAATGAAAAAGAAATGTTCATTTGCTTCTGATAACTGTTCAATAATACCCCAAAGCAAACCTCTGTCTTTGAGTTGATTTAAATTCATGACAACCATGTAAGATAGACTAGAACAGTTCAAGATCTCAAGGCTCTATATGCTTACACAAACATATTGCTCTTCCTTTCTTGACAGAGTGGTTGTTGGATTCGAGCCCCTGTCACCTCTGTTAGCAATACCATGCTGAACTCATTGTGCCATCAGGGCTCCTAAGTCTTAAGTAATTTGCAAAAGTTAATTATCTAAGTATATATAACTACTTTGGAAGAATTAAAACTGAAATGATATTTTAGTTGAAAGAGACTACCTAAAGCAACAGAAATTCAAAAACCTCATGTTAAAAAAATCATGATTTTGAATTGTTTTCCACAACATTTTGAAATCTTCTATATAACTGCAGCAGTTTTCCTACAAAGCCATAGTAATATTATCGTTAAATATTTAGAAAGATTTCATATAAATCCCATGATTTTGCTAACCCTCTATAAATGGCAGAAAATAAGCAAGACTAGCTGATTTAAAGCTTTCCAGTGTCTAGAGAGTGTCTTGCAAACCCTCAGTTATACTGATTCCACTCCCCCAACATGATTTACTATATAATTTATAATCACACTTGAACTGCTAGTACTAAATCAAAGATCATTTTTGAAATGGTAGCACAATTCTTTAGAGTACTACTAAATCTTTCCCTTAAGCATACTTGAACTTTTCAATACTCCTCAGGGAAGAACCATAAGATTCAGTGCCATGATATTCAAGCTATTTATGTGGGAATATTATGATTTTTTGCTAATTGGGACATTAAAATATAGGTTTTGATACTATTTGAACAATTCTTTAAACATATTCAAATATGATAACCAGAACCAAAGTCCTTTTCACAACTTGCAGGGAGGAGCACATCAGCTCATTCAGTCACTCGATAAACATATTTTGGCACATCACATTCACTTGTCAGTCAGCATCAATATTAAATATTTAAGCACCAATGAACAGAGCTGGCAATAAAAGTCAGATACCCTTATTTTTTTAAAAAAACCTCTAGGTCAAGAATGTGGCAACAGTAATGTATTTTTTTAAAAAATCACCTTAGGAATAAAGCTCTGAAGTGAATGCAGTAGAATTAGTGATATATAAGTAAGAAAATCAGAAAAGATTAATTTGGGGATGACATCATTGTTTGGATCATTGTCAAGGTGTCTTTAGCATCTTCAGTAAAGATCGTATTTTTTTCTGTCAGATCTATATTTCTGGTTAGAATTTAAGCTACTATAATTTGCTGAAAAAAAGAGGGAAAGAGGTCAAATATCACCTGCAAACCTTTTCTTAGTCTTTTCAACATTCCTTTCCTTTTGAAACTGGGAAACTAGAGTTTGGGGTCGAAAAGCAAAGGTTCTGACAACTATATCTAAATTGAAAATAATTGGGTCCTTGTGTGTCAAGGCACTGAGGTACATAAAACCCACTATCTGAACATCAATGAGAAGACAAGTGGGTCAGAAAATAACCTATATGTATATCCCATGTCCCTATCTACCTCTGTCTTCTGAAGGCTGGCTTTGGAATTCATGGTGTTCTCTTATAACCCAATGAAGTCTCAGCCTCTTATTATAGCTTGATAATAGTGCTGGACAATTCAACTTAGAGTCCCAGAATGGAAAAGAACTTTCTTTAAAGGTTTGAGGGAATATAAGAAAGTAAAAAAAAAAACCTTGAAAATTCTCTACATTATAAAAGAAAATATTTGAAAATATTTCTAAATCAACTCTTTGAGCATCAAAAGAAAACTTTTCTAAGTTCCTATGGTGAAAGGAATGATTGGAGGAGGAAGATCAGTTTTTTTATGTGATAACTAGATTTTAAATCTGTGCATGTAATTCCTATCAAAGAAAAGAAATGCTAATTTTCACTATGCCAATTTTTAATATTGTTAAGAGGTAATACAAGAAGCAGGCATTTATTGATGGGCTTTATTGTTGTTAAATCATCATTCTGTATGTCAAAATATTTTAATGCTATTGTTGAGGTGGCACAGCAGTGCATATTTCGATTTCTATATACAATTCAGCAACCTTGATGACATTCTTTAATTTGTACAGCTATTTTCACCTCCTTTGTTGCATTGTTCCTCCCCAACTGACATAAACTTAGTTCTTCCTAAGATTTGTATCCAGTCTTAAAAGTTTCCCTTGTCATATTTGATCCCATAGAGCACAATTTTGGGGAAAAAATAGACAATAGGTTCACTGATTAACTATTGCATGGTTTTAAGTAAACTTCAGGGGATTTTTAAAATTTAAGGCTTATAATTTATCTCAGGCAAGTTATTCGTTTTAAATATCCCCTAAAATCTGCCTTCAGTGTATTCTACACAATTTAACTGTAGTACAATATGCCTCTAGCACTCAGCAGAGGAAAATATTTAATAGTGAGATTTTTTTCACCTTCTAGTTTTGATTAGATAAAAGTCTTGCATGAAATATTATAAATATGTTGGGACTTATTGGAAACAGATTGCCAGGCTTGTGCTCTGAGATGCTTATGGGCGGTTGTGGGCTATCAAACTTTCTGCTAGATCAGAAATGGTTTCCTGTCACTCCTCTTTTTCTCTCATGAAAGGCTTAAGACTTGGTTCATTTGCAAATAATCAAAATCCACAAATAGTATTACTTTATTCTAAAGATAAGTTTACATTTCTCTTTTGAAATGTAGGTAACCCAAGGCTGATATGGTGCTCATGGAATCATTCACCTCAGAGCTTAACAGAAGTCTGCAGTCTAGCCGTTGCACTCACATTGCACTGCAAAGCGAGAGTCAACAAATACCGTCACGTCACTGAGACTCTTCAGGATGCAGACCCAGGACAGCCACTGGCATGCACAGGACAGAGCTATGTCACATGGCTTAAAGTATATCTTGGAAATACAGTCTTCATCGATGGGTCAAGTGCCTAATTAGAAGTAGGCGTGTTGTTGTTTTATATATAATTGTTTAATTATTTTAAAAGAAAGGGCATATACAATGGATAATAGCCTGTCCTGCTCTAATTCTACCCTTCCCTCTTACTTTACCTGAATGGTCAAACATTTCCATTGAATTATAACAAAAGGTACTTTAAAGAGAAATATAATTACATCTCTCTGAAATCAAATAATTCTTTGATTCAAAGGACTGATTGTGTGAATGATTGAATGGACCAGATGCTTTATCATTTCATAGAATGAATCCAAAATTGTATTAAATACTTTTAAAATACTTTAATGAATACATGACTTAAATTGGGCCCACATTGGACCAGTCAGCTAGGACATTTAGAAAATAGTGAGGTGAAATGATTATAAATTCATGTCTAGGGAATCAAATTTTCAGCAATAATAAAAGGATTTTTTGGAAGATGTGGAGAGATTTTTTTTGATATGGAGAGATTTTAAAGAAAAAATTATCACATTACCTTTTCACATATTTTCAACAACTGAAAAATGGGATGCTATAAAAAAGTAAAGTAAAAGGAGAAACAAGAGGTGTCTGTGCACTAAGAATCCAATTAACAGCTGAAAACCACCAGTTAAATCAGAGTTTTCTGCTTTCATATGTTAGAGAATTATCTGGATAGTCCATTTAATTCAGCAAAAATAGATCTATGGAGATATTAAAAAACTTGACAGAAATATATATTTCATTCAGGGGGTTGGTTATGTCAGCTAGAAAAATAATGTTGACCTGAATTGAAAGTGTAAGGGTAAGTCAAAAAGCATTGCTTCTAGAATTCCAACTCATACATGCTTGGATTTATTCTAAACAAAATGCCTTGAAATATGTCTCTGTTACCAGTGAATGATGGCAGACAATGTCTTACAGTAAAAGACTTGTTTTAATTTCTTTACAGAATCTTTTATAAAACGTCCAATTAAAACAAAAGCTTCTGGGGGATCTGCTGGACCAGAAAAATTCAAAGCAAGGAGGTTGACTCCGAAGGTGATAGTAACAATGATTTGGGAGATCCTTGGTCGGTTTGCAATAAGAAAACCTTAACCTATTCATCCTATAATCCTGCTATGCACCATTGTATATTTGCTTGTTCCCAAAACTAAAAAAAACAATCATGTAAAAGGCACATACTGTCTGTCCCTAAAGGTTACTCAAACTGCCATGGACAGGATATAAATTGGAAAGTCCAGCATTCTCTGAGGGAGGGAGAAATGGATACAAACACCAGTGACAGAAGGTGGAAGAATTGTCTATGTAAGATACGTTAAGAAACAATAGCTTCACATTTTGATATATTTTAGAAAATGTTTCACCAATGGCATAGCCATAGTTTTCCATTCGCATGTATACTGAACCCTGTGGTGGGGGTGGAAATAGTCTGTCCATGGTGGAAGTCTCACTTTCCATGTGGGGGTTCCTGATTCCCTTCTGGATCAATGTACTTCCTGTGCAGCCACCAGACATTTAGCAGTCAGAGAAGACTATGTTGTGCCTATGGTGCTGAAACAGTTGTCAGTAAAGCTCCAGCCTTGTAGGGGCATTCTTGGCAGGACCTGTGGATTGGGAGGTGGGGGGTGGGGTGCGGAAAAGCACAGAAAGCACAGGATGTTGCTGTGGCTCCTGGAGCAGTCTTATAGCTGCTGGGTAGTAATCCACACTCTTAAGTAGCTGGAACCCATGCTCCCAAGTCTTCTGGAATATTATGGTATAAAGTCAGGAAGAAGTTGCAAGGTGTCCCATGCTTTCGTGACTCCTGGAAAAACTTCAGTCTCAAGGCAAATAAGACCACAGGCTAGCTCCCCTGACAACCTTCCACTTTGACCTCTGAAATGCAATCTATCAAAATGCTTCTAGCTTCCCCATAGTATGGCTAAGATTAAGTAATATAATTGGAAAGTAGTGTCATGTAATATGATTGGACAGTAGTGTCCTGCAATGCAATTGGATGCTTGATCCTGTAATAAATGGAAGAAATGGTCTTGTTAGACAATTAAACAGGCTGGCTCAGACAGTTATACCTCATTTACCTAACTCAGCTCAAAACACCTCATTTACATAGCCCACAGTGTGGGCCTATCGTTCCTCATGCTGCAAACCTGATGCCTTCTAAGAATGTGCTTGAAGAGCAGGAAGTATGTGAAAGAAGTTGTCTGATTGGTCAATAAAACATATATAAGTCTTGCAGAAGCTGTAATAAAGTTACATTTGCGCCACTGAACCTGGTCTCCGCAGACAGTGTGCACAATTAGTTGACTCTGTTGCCCTCACTTCCCAGTGTGCCAAACTTATTCCCACACAGCTAAGACAGAGTAGAAGAAAGGCCTGAGAGTTTGTAGAAATCACCTCATGGAAACCCTAACACCTTAGCGGATCTGGAGAGAATATTTCATACTGTTGTGAAAGGGCTTCCTGCGTTCAGGGTCAACTTGTTGGCACTGAAAAACAACCTATCATAGTGCCCAGAACATAGAGTTTGCAAAAGACACACATCAAATACTTGGCTGGAAATAATGTAATTTTATTTTTTATTCATCTACAACCTTGGACTCCCTGGGTTGAATTTGATCAGACCTAGAGTTAGGAGGAGGGTTCTAGGTAAAGAAAAGTCTCTCATGGAGCTTGACCTTGGAGTCTGGCTATTCAATGATGCCAGGTAAAAGTTGATGGCAAAATGGCTGTTACTGAGAGTATTTGTAGCTTCAGGACTCTTATACCCATGCTTCTGTGACTTGAAATTCCTGATAATCTACCCTGTGTTTAATGTAGAGTAGAAGCCACAATTTTGTCCAAGGTGAGACAAATTGCTATGGCATCTTGGCTTCATTCAATTCTTCAAATATTTGGAAAGCTTTGTCTGTCATGCTGCAGTATGACTTCGAATTTGCACATTTCCCCACTGCTGCTGTTCAAATGGTAATAGTGGGTTCAAGTGATTTGCAAACTGTCAGAAAAGTGACCTTAGACAGCCCCATCATTTCCACTGACTGTAGATACACCCTTAGGCTAAAGCCAAGGCAGAATTTTAAATAAAGCAGGATAAATCTAAACCAGTGAATTTTCCTACTTCTGACACTGCCAACAGTTAGGGCCCAGTTCGTCAGACTCCAGTTTTTGTTCTGTCAGAAATGCCTCACTACCTGTGGAGGGATGCCCCAGAACTGCCATGTTCTGAGGAGAAAAATGCTTTACATGTATGAGAGGATTTCAAAAGGTGTGTGGGGGAAAATGGAATTAAAAGATAATAGAAATTTTCTACAAATCTTTTGAAGCTTCACTTATATATGCTTGGAATTCAGATTGTTAATCCTAACTAGGCAGACAAAACACTTTCTTTCCTCAACCCCAGAATATACTCAGAATATTTTCAACACACTTAGAAAAAGTTGGAATTATTTTGAGTATTTGATGCTTTATTTTCTAAGTCTGTTTTTTTTTTTTCCTCAGCAACTATTAGAATTGCAGCTTTTGTCCCCTGTTTTTGCACGGTTTTGCCTTATATGAAAAATGTGTCTGACCAACAGTAGTTTCTCAATAAATATATACTTAGTGATTAGCTCAGTATACTAATAAATCCAAATTCTGAGGGCAGGCCCTACATTGAGGCAAACCAAAAATTATCTTGGATGTTAGTAAGTAATCCATGTAGTGGATACTACTGTATTTTTCAACCATCATGGCGATCTTCTTCCAAACGGGGAATTTTCTGCTCCCCATTTAATTCCCTAGTTCATTTCATTCACATCCTTATCCTCGCTGTGGTGATGTACTGTTAACCCTGCTTTAGATTTTCTAAATACATGTAAATATAGCCAAGATGGCTCATTTTGTTATCAATTACCCAACTGCCAAATCTCTAATCATTAACTAATCGTCTCCGTGCTCTACTGACTACTTGGCCTTGCTAAATTTTGCTGATACAATGTAGGCCCCTAAGAACTGGAGCAACCTTTGACTTGCCACTGAAGAGTTACAGGTGGGAACTCAATTGATCGGTCGGCCTTTGGTGTTCAGGAAAACCTCATCAGCGTTCCAAACGATTTGTTTAATGAGGCATCATTAATTGCCAATGGGACAGCGGATGGGGAATTTCCTTTATGATGAGTGGCATTTTATTAAAATGTTACAGAACTTAGAAAACAGATGCATGCATAAAATGGAAGTACTAGTGGGCCAAGAAGATGTTTTAACTTTGTTAAGATAAGTTTACTTCTGCCCATTACTTCCTTGAATTTCTGGTCTTGTGAGAATTTGAAAACACTATGCAAACATGACTTTTAAGATCTACACCACAGATATCATCCACCCTAAGTGTTCCACTCAGAATTTGGGAGGTCCCTGTTGAGGATTCGGAATATATGCATTTGTTTAAAAATTCTTATTGTTTTCTAAGTCATGTTAGTTGTAGGCCACATGAGCTATCTACAGGGAAGCTCTACGCTCCTCTGGGTTCTTGACGTAAGTCTCGGCTCCATTTGCACTCTTTTTACTTCCACCAGGCTGCTGATCATAAGTCACGTGGCTATGCTTAGACCAGTCCAAGCAAACCCAAGTTTTGTCTTCTTAGGTTTAAACAAAGAACTAAGGGACGTGCTGGCCCTGTTCTTAATGACCCCCACCCTTCAAAAAACAAACAAGCATAATATTATTTTAGCTAAAATATGGGTTCCTGATGACTAGGATTCAGTGTCACATGGATATGAAGCATACCCTCACCACTGCACAGAAACCCCAAACCAATTCCGAATCTTTTATAACCTTCAATGGATCCCAGTTATGACCTTTTCACTTCTTCTGTAATCCTGCCTACAGCAGTAATGAATTGGCCTGCACCAATCAAGATCTTATCATGCTTCCTTTTGTTTTCTATGGAGTATAATGAAGCTCACTGCTTTGAATCAGCAGACTCCATTTGGCCTCTGGACTGTGTGTGTGCTGGCTGGCCTTGCTTTGTATTCCTCTTGCTGAAGGCTTAATAAAAGTGACTGTGGAATTTTTGTCATCTGTATTTTTTGTCAGTTTTCCCTATCATACAGTGAAGATCTGGTGTTGAACTTAGAATATGATATCAAGTCTAAAAAGACCTGTTATACTTTCTCTTCAATATCAGTTAGCAGGAAAATTCCCTCTTTCAGATAGCACGTTTTGTTGCAATTAGTCACCACAGAGTTAGCACTGACTCACCAGGACCCCAGGCGTAGTTTAATATCACACTGCCCAGTCCTGAGCTCTGCTCCTGGTCATTTTGATATGCTTGACTCTGCTGCTATGGACATGGTGTATTTTCAGCAAAGGTATATCAAAGATATGGTACATCTAGCACATGCACTGGTTTTGCTTGAGGGGAACAACACTGAGCAGTTTCTCTTTGCAATTACAACTGCCATCTCCAACTGTAAAAAATCACTAAGCAAGTTAATTCTATTACTTTTATATATTTAAGATGATCTGCCAAGCTTTCATGGCTTAGCAGGTTTTTAGTTGGGCTGCTAACCAGAAGGCCAGATGTTCAAAACCACCAGTCTTTTAAGAGAAAAAGATGACATTTTCTACTTCCATAATGATTTACAGTCTCAGAAACTCACAAAAGCAATTCTACTCTGTCTTAAAGGGATTGTGATTTGAAATCAACTCGATGGTGGTGTGGCCAAGGAAGATGGTGTGGCCTTGTGCTGCTCAATGTAGAAAGAAAATAAAAAGAGAAAAATGACTTTGAGTACATGATAGACCAAATTTCCTTATAAGTCAAATAAGGAAAGTGTGGTTTCAATTTTCATGCAGTGTTACAATATGCTGAGCAAACATTAATGAGTTTGACTTGCATTTCTCAACTGAAAGCATGCTAGTTATCTAAAGTTGAGTGCCCAGGTTTAGAGAGGTGTGCAAATTCGTTGCCTGTCCTGGGCGCTGCATCTTGTAGATAGGCCTTCGATCCTGAGAATTCTGTAATCTTGTGGCTCAACTTGCCTTCCACACTAAGGCCTCATATTGAAGCGCTATGTTGAGTAATAGTCAGACATGACACACAGGTTTTCCTTAGCTAAATATGGAAAGTTGATTGTCAGTTCTTTTTTTCTAGTCTCTCATAGGAAATGCCACTGAAATTTATTGTTTACAGGCAGTGTCAGATTACACAATAAGCAGGCGATTAACAATTTCACCTTTTTACAATATACCAAAGATTCTTTCTGCTGCTAGGTATGGCTGGCATCTGTCCCTTTCCTACCCCACAGCACTATCTTACCGAATCAAAGGCTCTTTTCAAATTTGCAATACCTAACCCAAGGGAGAGTTCTCTCTTGTCCTAGATCAGCAGTTCTCAATTTGTGGGTCACAATCTCTTTGAGGGGGTGAATGACCCTTTCACAGGGGTTGGCTAATTCATAACCGTAGCAAAATTACAGTTATGAAGCAATAACAAAAATAATTTTATGGTTGTTGTGGGAGCATCACCACAACCTGAGTAACAAAAGGATCACACTATTAGGAAGCTTGAGAACCACTGCCCTACAGAGTCGCTGTGAGTCAGAATTCACTCCATGGCAATGCTTTTTTTTGCCCAGAAAGTACAGAGTACCCAATAAATAAGATTGAGATTCAGTTACTTGTATTTATTTACTAATGTCCAGTGTTCAATTTGACATGCTCAAAATTGTTCACTGTGTAACAATTTTTACTTCACATTATTAAGATACATTTATAGATATCTGGAAAAAAACAATAGAATCAAGGCTATCCAGTGGATTTATGCATGCTGATTTTAATTAGCGTACTTAAGAGAGGCCCAATGGAAGCATAGAGAACTTGAAAAATTGATTCGAACTAGGGAAAAGAGCATGGCTGACAGAAACACAGACATGGGAGTGGGCAAGCCAGGAATCTGCTCGAGCTCTGTAGCAGGACAGGAGTGAAGATGTCCAATGTGTGGAGGGATATGTGGTCAGGAAGGTCCTGGAAGTTGTGGTGACAGAGGGAGAATACTGGAGTCCTTTAGACCACAACAAGAACTTTTTGACTTTTACTTTGAAACCAGGCTCTATAACACAGGATTTTCGCTACTCTTGAATAGGCAAGTATAATGCTGGTTGTTGTAGTGAGAAGAAGGAATATTGCAAATAGCTATTGATGTTATTATTGCTTTTGTAGGCTGTCTTGGATTTGGCCAGGGATCATGGTGATCCCGTGCAGAAAAGATCAAAATGTTGCCTTTTATTGTCTTACAGATTATAAATCAAATCACTGAGAAAAATATATTTCTCAATGGCTGGTATTTGGAAGAAGGTCATCAGGTCTTACTTCCTCGTCTTAGTTTATAAGTTTCTATGAAATCACTTTGGCATCATAGCAACATATAGACTTCTCCTGGCAGACAGATGATGATCCTAAATGTGGAGTGTTGGTGAGAAATAAACCTGGGTTTCCTGCATGGAAGAAGAATGAACAACAAAAGTCCTCTAAACCACGTGTATTTTTAATTATTAAAAATGCAAAATGTATACAATGAATGGAACTGTGTCTGCACATTTTATTAATTTCAACCAATTTGGAACTTGTCATTTAATTGCTTTCTGAGAAGTTTGTGTGGAAGTGCTTCAGTTGGTTTCACTACAAGGTCACAGTCTTTGTCACGTGAGCATGTTAAGGACTAAGTAAGGAAGGAAAGCACACTGACAAACTACATACTTAACAAAGTTCAATTATATATCTGGGGCAAAAATCGAATTCAGGAGGGTATTGGAGTGCTATCCAAAAGATAATTCAAACCCACAACCCCGGTACAGGGGAAAGAGGCCTTCTGTTTGCATACAGATGGAAAGCCTCAGCACCTTGATGGAGCTGTTCCACTTTGTCTTACAGGGTTTCTTTCTCTAGGTCAGTATCAAGAGAAGTGAGTTACTGTATATTATTCATCATTTCCAGTTATTCATGACCATATTCTATAAACTTACATGTGGTGAAAGTTAGCTCTCAATTATAATTATTTATTTATAGATTAGTTCATAGAAATAGAATCAGTGGAGGATATATTATGTACATTTTAGATATTTAATATGTTACCTGAATTGCTTCCAAGAAAGTTGATACCTATTTAATTACATCCTTGGGACAAGATATCAATGTGCTAGGTAAAACAAAAAACAAGTAATAAATAAATTTCAATCTTAATATTGCTTTAATTTACTTTAATTTTTCACAATAATTACCAATTAATTTTGTATTTTACTACCCATTTTGTGGATTACTCTTTTATATACTTTGTCCTTATCCTTTGAGGGTCATTATTCATTTCATATTGACCCATGCAAACTCTTTACCTAAATATTTAAATAAATAAATGAATATTTGAAAGAATGAAATATATACTTAAGGCACTTTATGGAGCATTTTATTTTTCACCATCATCAACCAAAAGTGAATTGCTTTCTCCTGTCCTCTTTAGGGATGAATGTTAAGGAGTTAACTGTCACTAATCTCTGTTAAATTCTATTTTACCTTCATAGCATTAATACAGATATAAAATTATACTTTGGATCTACGTACCCCCAATACTCCATGCCACTACTACAGTAGGTCAAGTACAATGGCACACCCATAGTAGGATGAAAGCAATCAGGGAATAGGAGCTGAATTTGTAGACAGCTTCATCTCTTGGGGCCTGAGGTAGAGAATCGTGCTGCCTTAGTAAAATCACCAGGCTTTGGAGAATTACACTTTCATCTTTCGTTATATATTTCTCAGAATTCATCTGGCATAAAGAACATTTTAAATAATGCACCATTAAATGTACACCAAAAAGCAAAATATTATGATGATGTGATTCAGAATATATTTTGAGAAGGAAAAAAAGACTTCAATTACATTTTAGATAGTTTTACTCGTTAACTAGCTTGCCCCTGCCACCAGTTAATCTGCACATGTGCTAACATTATGATTTCCCAGTATTTGGTTGATGTTCAGTTATAGGGGTTAATTAAAAATTTACTCCCCAACCCCCACCTCCCATCCCTGGCTGCCAAATCTTCAGTCTCACTTCAAACAGAGAGGTCATCATGATCACGTTCATCAAGGAGGTGATCACTATCATTTAGGTCATCATTGTTATGGTCCCATCTACATAGTCTGAAACGGTTCTTGGGGGGTCGGGGGTGGGAGGAAGCCTATCCCAATGTCATTGTTTGTCAACAATTCATTGAATCCACATTACTCAGAGATAATTTTATTCTATTGCAAGCTTTTGAATCATGGTGTTACATTGGTCAAATTATTCCATTCCCCTGTTCACAAAAGAGAATACTAGTAACTCTCCAAGGTATATTTTATAAAACATTAAGGAGCACATCCTTACAAAGCCCCATATATAGAGAGTAACACATAGTAAATATTCAGCCTTTGTCATTTTATTATGTCTATTATACTACCATTCTTTTTAATGGGGCTTTGTCTTATCTGTGACTTCTTTTTTTTCCCACAGTTAATCAAAGATTTGGAATCAATTCATTTGGATAATTAATCAATAGGAAACAGTCAATTCATGAGACCATCTACTTACTATCTTTTCAGCAATCAAAGTACAGATTGACTAGTAGAGAGAGTTCTATTGCAAATTAAGAAGATTTACGTTTTTTAACTCTGAATTAAGAATAAAATTGAAAGATAACTTAGTCTACATTTTAGAAATAATATGTTATTTCTCACAATAATGTTAGTGGCATCAATGAAATTGAATAGCCACTGTAAGTGCTGTGACATTTTAAAGAGTTCCTCTTAGGAGCAAACATCTCGGATATATAGAATTCAGACACATAATCTGAGTTTTATCAACACCCAGTCATTTTCAAGTTGATTCCAACTCATGGTGTCCCTATGCTTGTCTGAATAGAATACCACTCCATTGGGGTGGCAGTGATTGTTATTTTTCAGAAATAAACCATCGAACCATTCTTTCAAGGTAACTCTGAATAAAGTCAGAGTCAACTTTCTGATTCGCAGCTGAGGACCTGACTAAGCCACCCAGACATTCCACTCAGTTCTACCCAACCACTGGCTTCTGACTTAGAGTGACCCTAAATAGAGTTTCAGTAAGACTTTACCTGAGAAGAAGGTCATCTTTCTCCCTTGTACAACTATTGGGTTTAAACCATTGAATGCCTAACCCACACTAGGTATATTTAATTTAAAAGGAGGAAATAAACTGGAACAAATCTGCCCCATAATGTAGTATTATTAAAAGCAAGCTTAACAGAATTACCAAAGGAAATGTAACCAAAATTTTAACATACCTGTTTTCCTGACTGCTTTCAATGGAAATTGGGTCTCCATGCTTAGTTAGCTCTTTTAGTTTTCTTCTTGGGGGTTGACATTTTGATAAAGGGTCAAATTAATTTTATGATTTTTATGAGGTGTGACAGTCACTTAATCTGGTGTCAATTTGAGGATTGAGAGTGTGGGAGTGGAATCTAGCCTGTCAATCTGGAGATAGCCAATGAGATCTCTGTATGGGCATGGCCTTCTCCTGAGAATTCTGGGAAATGTGGTAATAACTTCTTGAAGGCGGAGATACTGTCTCTCTCAGTCCACTTCCATGGAGACTCTCAACTGACAAGGCTCACTCGCTGTGAGACATTGCAGCTTGGCCGCATGTTGATAGACCTTGAGCCCTGGAAACTGGAGGAGTCATGGGAAGACCCCTGCAAGTACTGGGCTACTTCTACCATTATTGCATACCATTATTGCTGCACCCCTTTGCCTGCTTGTCTTGGTGTCATTGCATGTGCTTTGTGAGTCCGATGAGGACTTATGGATTGATATTGGACATATGGGCTAATATTGGACTTATGACCTTGAATTAGATTGGTTTGGGATGTTTTCTTTATGTACTGTTGCTCTTGTATATAAATCTCTTTCTTACACACATAAGCGTTTTTATGAATTTGTTTCTCTAGTCTACCCAGACCAACACATAAAGATCAAAAAATAAGTTTTTTATCCCATTGTAGTTATATTTTATGTGAACCTGATAATGGACATGTAGAGGTAGGGGTGGGATTCGACCTATAGATTAGGCAGTAGCCAAGTAATACCTCCTTGGAGGCAAGTCCTTTTATAAAAGAGGCATGGAGAACCTCTCTGTCTTTCCCTCTTTGTCTCTTTCCCTCTCTCTCTGTCTCACTTTCTTGATTCAACCTCCCCCCTTGCCAGAATTCTGTGTTGGCCTCCAGGAATAGCCCCATGTTTCCCTTGACTTGGTGAACTGTTAGCACCTGGCCATGTTCCCCCCAGCTTTGCATTGACCTAACTCTACACCAGTCAGCCTTTATTTGTCCTCCTTCCCATTTCACCTTACTGTGCTGTCACTTACTTGCACTTAGATGAGTTTGTAGAGGACTCTGGCTAAGACCCATGGACTTAAGTTGGAACAGGCAGGGACACCTTCTTGATATAAAACTACTTTTGGATCTAAAGTTCTTTCTTAATCATAAATGAGTGCCAATAATTTTGTCTCTCTGAACAACCCAAACTAATATCAGTCTTTACACAAACCTTATGAGAGATACTTTCCTTTTTATCATGTCTATTTATCAATTTATCAAAAAGATAATTTACCTTTCCTCTATTTTCTAATAGCCTAATTCATAGAGATGCTAAATAATTTTCAAATGATTTCAATGAAATATCTTGACCAAAAGAAAAAAGAATACTCTAACATTCTGTTAGTATGCTGAGGTGGCATGCATTGGGTTGCATTCCTGGATTGCCATGGTATTAATTTTTATTATCATCAAAGTTGGGAATTTCACATATTTTTAAAGTAAGAATAGTATGTATACTTTCCATAAAAATATTTTATGCCATTTCCTTTGAGAATTTTTTAATTGTAAGAAGCAATTCATGACATTGCATGTCAATTTCGAGCACTATCAACATTATACTTTTATAACTTCAATAACATTTAAAATGTAATCTTTTTTTGAGGGGTGGACATCACTGCCTCTGGTGGTCGTGGGCACTACCCAGTGCTGCTCCTGCAAGCCACCGCTGGATTTCAACTGCCAAGCCCGCAGGCGGCAGTCCCGCACTCAACCATTTATGCCATCAGGGCTCGGCCCAAAAGTGTAATCTTAAAAAATTTCCAAAAAATTTTTTCCTAGTTCTATATCTATCTAATCAATCTAATATTGCTTAAAAATTTAAAAAGATGGTGCACATTAATATTTTATTTTCATAGTGTCCCTTAAATCAGACCATAGTCATCACGCATTCACAAACATACATGCACAGGTTTGAACCACATAATCAGTTTGCTTTTCATTTGAATAATATATGTTTAGTAAAAATATTACTGGACACAATGCAACCAGTGATGTTCAAAAGAAGCAGTAAATGCTTATTTTCCAACTTGTTTAATCCCAACTCCCAACATTGTATGCACCTATCGATGGTTCCACATGTATTTGGTAACTTAATTTTTAATGCAATGATTAGGGGTCTATTATACTGACTCAATCTCTTTTGTAGAAGTGTCATTGTTATTATGTTTCCACTTTTCAGAATATCAATAAGGTGATAAGTGTGACAAAACAGAAATACATGGCAGTGATGAATCTGATTAACTCGTGGAAATAAAAATGTTGCCCAGGTATTTACCAGGAGAAAACTTTCCTTCACTTGGAAAGACATTCTCTTCTTCAGCAAAAAAGAAAAAAAGGAGAGCGAGAGAGAGAAATAGAATTGCCATAGACTTTGTTCCTCATGCTCTTTCAGTAGCTACCAAAATTGATATCAACTGTATTGTCCAAACAAATCTATAGTAACCAACTTGCTCCTCTTTCCTGAGAATTAACCTGCTTTTAAGATTGAGAATTCTGTATCTTAGGAAGTTTCTCAAGCAAGAGTCAATCAGGACAGTTTTCATTCTGTAGCATTTAATGTTGTTGTTATTAAGTGGATTCAGGCCCACAGCGCTATCTCGAGTGGGTCATTGTGGACCTGTGCTTCCTAGGGTTTTTAATGACAGGTTTGTTTGTTTTTTCTTCCCAGATTACCAGATCTTTCTTCTGGGTTGGCTCTGACTGGACTTGAACTTTCAGTCTTTTAGTTAGCAGGTCTATCATTATGTTTTTGTAATACCCAAGGTCCCTATAGCATAATCGGAAAATATTTCTATCTATCTATCATCTATCTATATCTATCCTCTCTCTCTCTTTCTCTCTCCCTCCCTCCCAAAGTCCCCCCCGACCTGTGAATCAGTGTTGTAGTCTTAATACTTGGGTTTGTTTTTACATTATGACACATATGACAACCTCACAATTTATATCTGGCTTATATCAGGACTACTCGTTTGGAGACAAACTTTTTATCAAGAAAGAGAGAAAAAAAGAAAGAGATTTGATTTAGGTGTTCCCCTACTTGGAGTTCAGGGCTGGCAGTAGGGGAGGTAGGAAAAAGAAGCAACCTGCACAGCGTCGGCTTTGAAGCCAAGCCTCCATTCCTTTGCCACCGGGGCCCTGTAGGTGGAGCCCTGTGCTAATTTCCATGGTTTCTCCACACAGATTGACTTCCTTTGGGTTGATGATGATTGATTATGGTGGTTTCTTCATTACTTTAAACCTAATCAGTGCTTGGAGTAATTTGAGTAATGATTGCTCATTATTGGCAATTGTGAAGTTTAAAGCTTTCTTTATTTTGCTTCACAAGGCAGCCAGTCGGGAAACATGAGGACGCTTCCCCCTTCAGACACACTTTCAAGGAGAGAGTGAAAATCAGTGGTTCATAGAGCTCAGTGATGGACAGGAAGGCAGGGAGGTTTTTGCAGAAGTTACATTACATATTTTCTTGGCAGGCAACAGTGACAGTTCCCACTAGATCAAATGTGAAAATCAGAGAGACAGTTCTTACTGGATCTGAAAGCCATTCAGCCTTTTACTGAAATTCCTAAGTTCAATAAATCATGCTGTTTCATAGAATATTGTTATACCACTCTATCTTATAAATGAAGATCTATGATTCTCTAAACAATCTGCTATTGTTAAAAAAAGATAATTAATGATACTAACATGTAAGTCAATGCCTTTTTATACTGCCACTTATTAGTACTGCACTTCAAGGTGTTTTCCCCACTCTCTTCAGCTAAATCAAGTTTAAAAGTAAGTTCCTAGTCTATTGGTTGATTGATTTACAACATTAAAATTGGCTACACAAGAGGGAAACATTTTAAGCTGTTCAGCAAATAAATAATTTACAAAGTCATTAGATACCTAAGGCTATTATATATACTGAGCTTATTAAATTGCATTCCAATACCGTTTTAAGACTCATGAATTTAAAAGGAAATAAAATTATGAGACTCCACTCAATCTAAAATCACAGATTATATTGCTTGATTTTTGTTTGCTTGCTTGTCTGTTTGTGTGTATCAGTGATGACCTGAACACCTGAACAGTAGTAAGGGTATTTAAAAATCTTAGATTACCATAAATAAAGTTTTATCCCTTAGAAAATTTTGTCATTTAATCTTCACATTTAAAGAGCTACTGTTCTTATGTCAAAAATCTACACTAGAAAACGTTTCAAAAGCTCTAAATATATGTTGTTCATATTTTATTGTTAAAGATGTGATGGCATGTATGCGCTCATATTTTGGATATACTCTTTTTAAAATAGTTCTTATAAGTTGAGTTATAAATTTACCAAACTCAATAAAGCATTATTAGATAGATATATTTTATATTTTATATTAGATACAGACACACAGAAAGAAGAAGAAATTGAAGAGATGCAATTCTGCAAGCAATTAAACTTATTATAAAATCCTTATTACTGAAACAGTATAGTATTGGTTATAAATAAGCGGACACCCAAAATAGGATTACGTACCATTCATATAAACTTAATCGTATATGAGTATTTACTTCACAATAATGGCATCAAAAATAGTGACACGGTTGTCTCATAAGATGTCTTGTAATGTCTGAAAATATTTTTAGATTAAGTGAATTTATCAGAATTTCTGTAGGATAAAATTCTAAAGGGATTATATTGTAGAAGAAAATGTGAATTTTTAAAGGAATTATGTTGTACAAGAAAATGTGGATGAATTCAAGGAAAATTTTCATAACAATGTCTGAAACACCCCACAAAAGAACATATGATTTAAGAAATACTATACCGGGGCTGAGCCCCAGTGGCGTAGTGGTGGAGTGTGGGACTGTGGCCCACTGGCTTGGCAGTTCAAACCCAGTGGCAGCTGTCCAGAAGCAAGGCTGGGCAGTAACCACGACAACCGGAGGGCAATGATGCCCACCTCCCACCCCACCCCCCCAAAAAAGAAATACTATGCCATCTGTTGTGGTCATGTATTAGTGGTGTCAATTTCATGATTAAGATGTAGGGTTAGAGTCTAGGCTGTTCATCTGGATCTAGCCATTGAGTAGCCAATGAGATCTCTCTGTGGGCATGGCTTTCTCCTGAGACTTCTGGGAAGTCTCGCAGTATTTCTTAATTGAAGAGAGACTTCTCTCTCAGTCTCTGAGAGTCAGTCTCCAAGACGACGAACAACGGACAAGACAAGATGGCAGCGTCTGAGAAGCTGGAGGAGCTGGAGGAGAAGCCACACGACCTTACCCTGATGGAACCAGACTTCTGAAGCTGGAGAGCCCTGCCAGCGCTGAGTTGCTTCTACCACCACTGGATGCGGTAGAAGGACCCTGAGCCCTGGAAGCAAGGAGCCCTGGGGAGACCCCTGCCAGCACCGGGATTCTGCACCCACTGGTCTGTGACTTTGTGAGTCAGAAGGAGACTTTATAGACTGGTATCGGGCATATGGGCTAATATTGGACTTATGATTTTGAACTGGACTGGGTTAGGATGCTTTATCAATGTTCCATTCCTCTATTGTATAAATCTTACTCTTATATACATATGCATGTCTATGAATTTGTTTCTCTAGTCTACCCGGACTAACACACCATCTGAAAAGAAAAAAGAAAAAAGGGAACTATTCAAACTTATATAGAAGATATTTAGGGTTAATATTTGTCTATATAAGTAATGTAAGCCAAAAGGGGAAAAAGTAGGCTGCCCATTTTCATACGGCTAGTGAATTCACAGAAAAATAAATGAAAACAGATAATCATTTGAAAATAGAGCTAAACCAAATATACCATATTAGTTGGACCATAGGACACACTTTTTCTTCCTCAAAAAGTGGGGGTTGGGGAATGAGGGTGTACTTCATGGTCCAAAGGTGTCATACCCGTGAATATTTGTTTATGACCCCATACGCCCGCTGATTGTCTGCTGTTGTTTGCCTATTGTGGGTTGTTGTGTGTTTGAAGGAAATCCAAGCTCCTGGAGCCTCTCAGGGGTCCTCAAATTTTTTAAACAGGGGGTCAGAAGTTCACTGTCCCTCAGACCATTGGCAGGCCTGACAATAGTTTTAAAAGACCCAAAAAACTATGAACACATTTGCTGCAAGTCCTGGATGAGTCGGCTGCTAAGCATGACAAGCTGCGATGGCAAAACATGCAGCTGGCCAGATTAAATGTCCTTGGTTGGCTGCTTGTGGCCCGCGGGCCATAGTTTTAGAACCTGCTGCTTAAGTCTTTTCTCATGTGTTAATCAATGTAATGATGGTTCTTAACACCACTGTAGAGCTTACGCTGTTAAACATTATCACATTTTGCTTTATTTTAATCATTATTTTAGTATACTGGTACTATTTGGTTCATAATGTTTTTTCTTGTTTTCCTGCTCTAAAAATTGAATTTGTCTTATGGGCAGGTGCATATTTTTGTCAGAAAATGTGGTAGACTATAATTACTTTGAAATAATTTTCTTCCAAAAGATTAGCCAAATTCCAAATGTTTGTCTATTAAAACTTCACCACAAACCCATTTGAGTTACCACCTTATCATTCTGCTCTGTATATTTTGGAGCAAAATTTGTCTCTGCCAGTGTTGTAGAGAAAAACAGAACCACAAGGAAACACAGCGACCAGTAGGACAGAGTTTGTTAATTACTATGAAGTTCATTCTGACTCAGTGCTAGCTGGGGGTTTCAAAGTTGAGACCTTTTAGATGCAGATTTGCCAAGGTTTAATTCCCAGCTGTCTGTCATTGTTGGCAAGGAGAACTAGGTTCATACACATTTGGTGATGGTTATGTGTGCATAGAAATGGAAAGTTTTACTAAGATTCTATAATTCCAAAAATGCTTTGTGACCAGACAGACTCAATCAATCTTTACTATTCCTTCTTATTATTTGTATAACCTTGGTCAAATTATTACATCTCTGATGGGGTAAACAAAATGACAAAGCAGAGGCACTATGTAACGTATGCGTGTGAAAATTAAGGAAAATATATTAAAGGTCAATTTACTATATTAGCGGTTCATTATTTTTCATTTTACATATAGAACTTATGTGCACAAAGGCTTCTTTAATGCATTGTATTATTATCATGGATTGAAATGTGCTCCTCCTAAAATATGTGTCAGTTTGCCTGGATCATGACTTTCAGTGATTTGGAAGTTAAGTCATAACTGAAACACCACATACCAAGTGGCCTAAACCCCAGAACCATTCCTCTAAACTTTTTGAATCTGCGATTTTGTATGCATACGCATCATAGTTCTTTCTGAACTTCTGTAATCTTACCTGAGATGGTAATTAATCAGTCATCCTGTAAGCATAATTTTGTGAATATTTCATTGTTTTCCATGTAATTAGTCACATTGAAGTAATTTCATTGGACACTTTTGGCAGTATGTGGATGGCCTTCCTCATCTAAATGTTTGTGTTTGTCCTCTCTTTGTACTGTTTAAGACCCAATAAAAGAGTCTTTAAAGACAAAACCATACTACCCCCAAATACATAACATTTTGGAAACCAGATCAGGTCAATTCTGATCATAGAGATAATCTGCTGGCAAGGTTTAGATCTTCAGTCTAATGTACTCCCAACTGAGCTATTTCAGCCAGCTGTTTGCTGACAAGTTTTAACTATTCAAGTAGCTTAAGCTTTTGGGGGTAGCCCAGAGGTTTGGTGCCATTGGGGGTCATCCTCTCGTCCTCTTGAAGTTGCACTGTATGCTTTTTCGAGTTTTGGAAAACCAGGACTGATGGGGTTTGGGTGGGAGCAGAGCATAAAGGTGGGGCAGGGTGAAAGGGTGATGATATCAAGGGATCCATATGTAAAAAGAATGCTTGGAAACATTGTGGTAGCAGATATACAATTCTCCTGGACATGATTGAAATATGGAGCAATTTTATATATGTGTGGATTCCACTAAAATGTTTAAAAGGGTCTTATCTATATGTGTGAATTTGCTATCTTTTCCCCACTAGAAAACTGTCAAAAGATAGGTTAACAGCCGTGATTATATTCAAGCAATTTCACAACTGTTTTCCTGTCCTGATGATCATTATATATATATATATACATACTTATATCATTATATATATAAATACCAACCATATAAGCTATATATATAAATACTAACCATTATAAGCTATATAGCTTATAATTTCATATGGTTAGTATTTAAATAAAAAGCAATAAACGAAGTACACAAACTACATTATGCTATAAGAGTTTTAAAGTATTAATTAAAAATATTAAATAATACCTGACAAAAACCAATAATTTTTAATTAACATATTTCGAACTTACTTTTTAATTGGCATCTTCACTGGCAATATTTTTTACAGATTACTATCAACTGCGTGATTTATCTGTAACCATTTTTTCACTATAATAGTAGGATGTCATTCCTTTAGAGGTTGGCCGATTAGACAATAGTCACTATGTTTGATAGAAGCAAATGACTACTATTCTCTGAACAAATTAGGTTTATCTTTGAATAAACTCTTTCTTCTCTTTCTGAACTTACAAGAAATTTTCTAAAAGCATTTTTAGGTCTTTAAGCACTTTCAGGAATTGCCTGATTCACTCATAATAACATAAAATATCAGAGTGTAACACAAAGTCAAAAATAATGACAGTATGTCAAACTCTGGTTGTTTGGTACTTTTCCTCTTTGCGTTATATGCTTGTTTAAAGAAGTAAATAACACAGGGGGAAAATCACAGTATTTTTAAGTTATTTTATTGGGGCTCTTACAGCTCTCCTAACATTTCGTACATCAATTGTATCACGCATATTTGTACATATGTTGCCCTCATTTCCAAAACTTTTTTACTTGAGGCCTCACTATAAGCTTTTTTCTTTAAATCATTTAATTGGGGACTCATACAACTCCTATCACGATCAATAAATAGATCAATTGCATGCAGACCACATTTGCACATTTGTTACTATCATCATTCTCCAAATATTCTCTTTCTACCTAGAACCCTGGTACCAGCTCCCCTATTTCCCCTCCCTCCCAACTCTCCCTTCCCCATGAACCCTTAACAATGCACAAAATGTTATCATTTTGTCATCATATACTGTCTGATGTGTCCCTTCACCCACTTCCCTGTTGTCCATATCCCAGAGAGGAGATCATATGTAGACTCCTACAATAGGTTCCACCCTCCTGGAATCACCATTCTTACCCATTGTCCTGAAAGGATTATCTGTCCTGAATTGGCCCTGTTTCTGGCTCCGTGTTCATCCCCTAGTCTAGCTGGATTTATAAGGTAGAATTGGGATCATGATAGTGGGTGGAAGCAAGCATTTAAGAACTAGAGGAAAGTTGCATATTTAATTGTTGCTACACTGTACCTTGACTGACTCTACTCCTTCCTACAACCCCATTGTAAGGGGCTGCCACTTTACCTATTGATGGACTTTGGGTCCCATCATTTGTAATGCTACGGTTTTTAGTGCTTTGATGCCTGATGACTTTGATACCTCATCATTGCACAGGATGGTGCTTCCTCTATGTGGGTTTTGTTGCTTCTGAGTTAGATGGCTGCTTGTTTACTTTCAAGTCTTTAAGACCCTAGATGCTACATCTTTTGATAGCTAGGCATCATCAGCTTTCTTCAACATTGTTGCTTAATGCACACATTTGTCGTTAGTGAAAGTGTTGGGAAGATGAGAATCATGGAATGCCAATTTAATAGAACAAAGTGTTCTTGCATTGAGGAAGTAGCTGAGTGGAGGTCCAATGCCCAACTGCTCTCTTAATACTAACCCTATATGCGTATGCACATAGAACTATTTCCCCATCTTCATATATAAATATATTCACCTATGTACATGCTGTATTTAGATTTCTATAAATGCCTTTTAGCCCCCAGTTTTTCCTTCTATTTCTGTATACTTTCCTTTTGCCCCACTATGATGCTCCCCCTCCACTGGCGTTTTCGTATTTTCTCTCTGTTTCATTACTCTTGTGCAATCCCTATGAGACCTCTCACCCCCACTTTGTCACTGATTTTGAATCACTTGTTGTTCCCTCATCCCTGGGTTGTTAAATACCACCTCCTTTCCCCTTCTCTCTATCTCCCAAGCCCCCCGCCCCCACAGAACCATCAGTCCCATTATTTTCTCCTCCAGATAGTTCATCCAACCTATCTTATCTAGATAAGCTAGGAGAGATAACAACATGAACTAGAAAAAAAAGACATTATAAGAAGAAGCAATGAAAGAAAATAAAGCAATAACAACAATAACAAAAATGATCAAAATACCTATATATGTAAGTAAAAAAAAATAACAACAAAATAGAAACCTGTACATAGTTCAAGGTCTGTTTGTTGAGTTGACCTCCAGGAGTGTCCCCCAGTTGAGTCAGATGGGGTGCCACACCTTGGGCCCAAAGTATACCCTTGATACTCCATCTGGAATTCCATGCTCTGTTCCATACTTTTAGTGTTTTGCCATGGTGTGGTTGGATAAGGCAGGGTACAATGCTGACCAAGTTTCTACATTTTTGTCCCTGTAGGGTTTTGTGTCTGCAAGGGATCCCATGATTCATAGTGGGGTCGGCCATATGGTCCTCTCTGTGCATTGGCTGTTCTGAGTGGAAATATCGTCCTCAAGACTCGGTGGGCCAGGATGCACTCCATGCTCTCTTCTTCCCCCTTCATTTGTTCTCATGTGCTCTGGTCAGACTTGTCCCACTCCCCAAGATGTAGCTGACCTTCAAAGCAAACTCCCCTGGGGACAGAGTTGGCTCTCCATGTAATCGGGATTGGCATTGGGCCCTCAGACCCTTCCGCTGGTTCCCTGCTTCATGCCGTCACACTGTATTCATGTCCTGGATCATCAGGTTTAAGTTTGGTCCCTCTTTCTCTGTGGAGATACAAGCAATATGCTCCCCTTGGGGGAGGGGAGTTCATACCTCATTCCCTCTCTACATATCACCATCTCTACCCACCCACCGCAGTTAGCTACCATACATAGCCATGGATTTGATCTGACCCCTGCCATACTATCTGGACCTCCCCCCGGAATTTCCGTATACTCTAGCTTTACTCCTTATGCCATTTTAGCATTTTTTTAAGCTTACCCTAGCAGACCCATGTTGTACATGTTCTTTTACACGTGGCTTACTTCAATTAGCCTAATTTCCTCCATTTCTTCCCTTTGGGTGATGTGCTTCATGTGTTCATCACTGCTTTTCAATGATGCATAGTACTGCATAGTATATATGTCACACAGCTTTTTGATCCATTCATCAGTTGACAGAAATTTGGGCTGTTTCCAACTCCTTACAATTGTGAACTATGCGGCGATGAACATTGGAACACAGATGTCTGGCTGTGGTTTGTTGCTTGCCTTTCCTGGGTATATGTTCAGTAGGGGGATTGCTGGGTCATATGGTAGCTCAATTTCCATCTGTTTTAGATATCCCAAATTGAATTTCATAGTGGCTGAATATACCTACAGGTCTACCAGCAATGGATAAGAGTTCATGCCTTCCCACAGCCTCTACAATACTTGCTGCTTTCTGATTTCTCTAATTGAGCTATGCTTGAGGATGTCAGGTGGTATCTTATTGTTGTTTTGATTTGCATTTCTCTTACCGCCAATGATCAGGAACATTTTCTCATATGTTTGTTGGCCATTTGAATTTCTGCCTCTGTGAAACTTCTACTGAGGCCCTTTGCCCACCTTTTCAGTCAGCAGTTAGTTTTTTTAGTTTTTTTTTTTTTTTTACATCACTGTGTCTGGTGGTTGTGGGCGCTACCCAGAGCTGCTCCTGAGAGCTGCTGCTGGAATTGAACTGCTAAACCCGTGGTCCGCAGTCCCACACTCAACCACTTATGCCACGGGGGCTCAGCCCGGCAGTTAGTTTTGTTCTTTTTGGAAGCTATCAGGGTTTGTAGATTTTAGTAATAAGGCCTTTATCTGATTTGTCATTGTTAAAGATGCTTTCCCAGTTCGTGGACTCTCTTTTTACTCTGTTGGTGAATTCTTTTGATATTCCCAGGTGTGTTATATTCAGTATATCCCACTTGTCTATCTGTACCTCCTTAGTGTTTGTGTCCTTCCCTATTTCTGATAGTCTATGTAATCCTTGTCCTTCATTGATGGCCCTAATATTTCGGGGTTTTACTTCAAGGTCTGTGATACACCTTGAGTTTATTCTAGTGCACGGAGTGATGTAAGGGTCTTGCTTCATTTTTCTACTGGTAGAAATCCATTTTTTTTTCAGCACCACTTGTTGAAAAGGGCATCTGCGCCTCATTTGATATTTTTTGGGCACATATCAAAGATCAAATGTCTGTATGCTGATGTTTTTCTTTCTGAGTTTTCAGTTCTTTCCCATTGGTCTGAGTATCTATAATTATGCCAATACCACACTCTTTTGCCCACTGTGGCTATACAGTATGTGGTAAAGTCAGGTAAAGCAAGTCCTCTCCCAGTGTCCTTCTTCTTGAGTTCTCTGCTAATTCTGGGCTTCTCCTCTTTCCAAATGAAACTGGTAATCATTTTTTCCATTTCTTTGAAGAAAGATGAGGATAGCGGAATGAGAATTTCATTAAACTTATATAGTGCCTTGGGTAGAACTGACATCTTTACTATATTGAGTCTTCTGATCCCTGAGCATGGCGTAGTCTTCCATTTGTTGAAGTCACTCTTGGTTTCTTGTAATGGTGTTCTGTAATTTTCTTTTTTGTTGTTTTTGTTTGTTTGTTTGTTTTGCTTTTTGGGGGACATCACTGCCCTCTGGTAGTTGTGGGAGCTACCCAGCCTTGCTTTTGGAGAGCTGCAACTGGATTTGAATTGCCAAGCTTGTGGGCCACAGTCCTGCACCAACCACTATGCCACCAGGACTCAGCCCTAATTTTTATCATGTAGATCATTTGTTCTTTTAGTCTTTCAATTTGTGCATGGCTATTGTGAAGGGTATCTCTTTTTTTTTTTTTTAAATCTCTTCTTCTGTGGTCTTATCCAATGTGGATAGCAGTCCAATAGCCTTCTGATTATTGATCTTGTATCCTGCCACTTTGCCATACTCCTCTTATAGCTTCCAGTACTCCCCTTGTGGAGCTTTTGGGATTTCCCATAATCATGTTATCTGCAAAAAATGATCTCTTCTAGCCCCAGGCAAATATCTTTAATGTCTTTTTTTTTTTTGGCTTTATGCTGTTAACTAAAACCTCCAATATGATATTAAATAAGAGTGGGGACAAGCAGCATCTTTATCTGGTTCCCCTTTACAGGGTGAGTGTGACTATCACATTGGCTGTTAGTTTTTCATATATAGCTTTATTGTCTTGGGGAATTTTCCTTCTATTCCTATCTTCTCGAGTGTCTTAAACAGGATTTAGTATTGGATGTTGTCAAATTCTTTTTCCACATCTATTGTTATTACCATGTGTTTCTTATAGGTTTTCATGTCAATATGCTGAATGATACTTTCATATGTTGGACCAACCCTGAATCCCAGGTATGAACCCCACTTGATCATGGGGAATTATTTGTTTTATATACTTTTGTATTCTATTGGCCAGTATTTTATTTAAAATGTTTGCATCAATGTTCATTAGGGATTTTGTTTGGTAGCTCTCAATTCTTGTGAGACCCTTGTCCGGTTTTGGTATCAGTGCTATACTAACTTCATAGAAGGAGGTCAGGAGTTTGCCATCTTTTTCTATGTTTTGTAGAATTGATGTCAGTTCTTCCCTGAATGCTTGGTAAAATTCTCCTGTAAAGCCATTTGGTCCAGGTGATTTTTTTTGTTGGTAATCACCCTTGATAATCTTGCCTATTTCTTCTGTTTCTATGGGTCTGTTCAGATTCTCTATGTCCACTGGTGATAGTCTAGGGAAGGACAGTTTTTCCAAGAATTTGTTCATGTCTTCCAAGTTGTTGAGTTGAATTTAATGGAGTACAGTCCTTTTTAGTACTGTGTAATTATCCTTTTGATTTCATAAGGGTCAGTTGTAATGTTTCCACTTTTGTCCCTCATTCTTGCTATTGAAATTTGTTGCCTGCCTTCTTTGGTTAAATTTGCCAGTGGTTTTTCAATTTTGTTAACCCTTTCAGAGACCCAACTTTCAGCAGTATTTTTCCCAATGTTTTCTTATTTTCCCACTCCTGAATCTCTGACCCAATTTTTTATTGTTTCTTTTCTTTTGCTATTAGTGGATTGTCCTGGTGACTTTGCTCTAATTGTTGTAAATTCTGTGCCAACAAATCAGTTATGATATGCTCTTTCTTTTTTCTTTTTCTTTTCTAATTATTTTATTGGGGGCTCTTACAGCTCTTATAACATTCATTACATCATTTGTATCAAGCATATTTGTATGCATATTGCATCTTCATTTCCAAATATTTTCCACTTGAGCCCTTGGAGCTCTTTCTTTTTCAGGTGTGCATGTATTGCTATGAAATTTCTGATAATTGCCTTTGCTGTGTCCTATATGTTTTGTTATGTTGTGTTTTCATTCTCATTGTTTTCTAGAAAGTTTCTATTTTTTATCTCTGATCTGGGCCAGTACTTACTCCTTTTGCAATAGAGAGTTATTCATCCTCCAATTATTTGCTCTTGTTTTCTTCATCTTTCTTTTGTTGATTTCCAAACTTATGGCACAGTGGTCTGAGAGAGATGTGTCTATATGATATCAATGTGCTTAAGTTTATGTAGATTCGCCTTATGCCCCAACATGTGGTGTATCTTTGAATATTTTCAAGTGGGCTTGAAAAGAATGTGAATTTTTTTGTATTTGGATGGAAATCTATATAGAAATCTATCAAGTCAAATTTTGTAATTGAGGTGTTCAGATCTCTAGTTTCCTTTTGAGTTTCTTTCCCTGTGATCTGTCTTTCTCAGAGAGTGGTGTATTGAAGTCACCCGCTATAATTGTTGAGGCTGTGATTTCTTTTTTTATCTTTTGGAGTGTTTGGTTTACATATTCAGTGGACCTCTTATTTGGGGAATATATGTTTAAAATGCATATTGGCTCATTGTCTACTGTTACTTTGAGCATTATATAATGGCCTTCCTTATTGCTTTTTATGGCTTGCACTTTGAGGTCAATTTCATCCAAGATTAGAATTGCTACTTCTGTTTCTTTTGAATTGTTGCTTGCTTGGTATGCCTTTCTCTAGCCTTTTATTCTCAGCCTTTGATTTTTGCCTGTAGTCTTGAGATCTGTCTCCTGTAGGAAGAGGATTGATGGGTTGTGTTTTCTCTGCCAGTCTACTCACCTCAGTCTTTTAATTCCTGAGTTCAACCCATTGATATTTAGGGTTATTATCTCCAACTGTGGAATATTTGGTGATATCTTATACCTTTTGTGTTGGGTGGTCCCCCACCTCCCTTTGTTTTCAGTGTGTTGTGCATGTGCATGTGAGGGTTGATCATTCTTGACTCCTTTCCACTCTTAAGTCATTCCTATGTTCATGTCTGTTTTCTCATAGTTGCCTCTGGGTGAGGCTGTTCTATGTTTCATCCTCCTATTTATGCTGGATGAGTGCTGTTCTTCTGCCCATATTGGGTCAGCAAGCAGCTTTTGTAGGGCTGGGTGTCTTCTAAAGTATTCTTTGAGTTTTTCCTTGTCTGGGAAAACTCTTACTTCTCCATCTACCTTGATAGATAACTTGACTGGGTAGAGTATTCTTGGGTTTGCATGATTTTACTTCAATTTTTGGAATATATTACTTCATAGTGTCCGCTGATAAGTCTGAGCATATTCTTATTTGGGAACCTTTATATGTGATTGCTTCTTTTCTCTTAACTGCTCTCATGCTTTTCTCCTTTTTCTCAAAGTAGGATAGTTTAACAATTTTCTACCTTGGTGACTTCTTGACATTCACTCTATCTGGTATTCTTTCTGCCTCCTGAATGTTGGCCTGTTTCATTCATTGAACTTGGGAAGTTTTCCTTTAAGAATTCTCTGACTATTGTTGGAGATGACTTATTTGTTGTGCCTTCCTCCAG
>PVJH01010205.1:0-75045 GCA_004026705.1 Nesogale talazaci | reverse complement strand
ATAAAAGTCCAAGTATGGCTGAGTCCTGGTGGCGTAGTGGTTGAGTGCAGGAGAGCAGCCCACTGGGTTGGTGGTTCAAATCCAGCAGCAGCTCTCCAGGAGCAAGGCTAGGCCTCCCACTCCAACCAGAGGGCAGTGATGCCTCCCCTCATAAAAAAGTCTAAGTATGGGATTTGGGTGGGGGGCGGGCATCACTGCCCTCTGGTGGTTGTGGGAGCTGCCCAGCCTTGCTGCTGCTGGATTTGAACCACCAAGCCAGTGGGCCGCAGTCCCGCACTCAACCACTATGCCACCGGGGCTCAGTCATATGGGATTTTAAAAATCAATATTGTTAGATGTTCTGAAAACTTAGGTCAAAAATAAATAATTCATAACTCTGATTAATAAAACTTAGCTTTATAGAAAACTAATCTTTTAGATTTCTTTATCAAGATCTCAGTAAAGATATTCCTTTCATATATATATATATATATTCTATACTATCATTGATCGATGAAATACTTGTCTCATCAATAAACTAAAGTACTCTTACAATTCAGAATAGCAGACTGACAGCACAGAGTGGTGCTATTCCCTTGGGTTTCTAAGACAAAAACCCTGTCTTAGAGCAAACCCGTCTGTCCCCTGTGGATCAGCTTGTGGGTTTGCATGGCTGACTGTGGTTAGCAGGTCAATGCGTGGCCCACTCTCCAAAGAGAGTGCTTCACAGGATCACCAAAGTCAGAATGGCTCAAGCAGTGAGACTGTTTTTATGCTTCGTCTTGGTTTTGTTTAATATATAGAAATTCAATCATATATGAGGGACTGCAAAATATTATGGGAAAATAGAATGGAAATATAATGGAAAGATAATTTCCTTTTCTTCTTTCTCTTGTGGGGGAGGGGGTGCTTTTTAATTGTGATTAAGATGGAGGTTTCCAGAGCAGATCACTAGGCTTTCCTTCAACAATGTATACTTATTGTGTTTCAAATCATCCATTTTAGTCCCTCTGAAAGTCTAAAGGTTTAGACACATCTATTGATAGGCCTGTTTACTTAGTTCATCTATTATAATGGACATTTGCAGCAATCTCCACCTTTTTATTGTTATTAATCATACTAAGTTAAACAATATTAGAATGATGCCTATGAAGTCATTTTTCATTACCTGCTTAGAATAAATGCCCATCAAGGAAGTTCTCACTTTGTTTTAAAGACACTAGCAAATTCTTCTTCCAAAAGACTCCAGCAACATACACAGGAAAACGGAATTTTTCCATGAAATTTTTGAAAAATATATCTAACCAGGGAACACAGTTGGTGAAGTGGTTCAGCACTAACTGAAGTCTGCTAACTAAAAAGTTATTCTTTCTTGCTTACTACCTCCTTCACAGAAAAAGATGTGGCATTTGTTTCTATAAAGATTAAACAAACAAAAATATAAGCTTAGAATTAATTTTGGTGCATAAAGACTGCAAAATTCTGGTGGGTTGGCACACCTGACCTTACCCGTGTTAAGAGTAGAGGGCTTATAGGGTCAATTCTCTAACGTCATGTAGGATAACTTTGAATTTGAATGAATTCATTGTTACAAATTTTATTTGTTTTTGTTTATTCAGATATATAATTGTGCTTGTGAAAATACACACACATGAGTCCAAAAATATTGCTGTAGCCAACAACTTTTCTCAGTAATTAAAACAAAAAATCAGTCAAAACAGTAACTCCCCTGGAGCTGTATACTTCATTCCCCTAAATTGAGAGCAGAAATGTCAGTTCAGAAGAACACTACCATTTGTTTTCCAAGAGAGTAACTCGACATATTCTCTCAAAAGACACAGTTCAATCATGATGGCTTATTAGAAAGAAGTTTGGGAAAGAATTTTTCAATGCACTGGTGAGGAAAAGACCAGGTATGTTGCAACAAGGACGTAATCTTTGTTTCATCATGACAATGTACCTGCTCGTGTTTTCAGGGAAGCAAAGGTTGTTTTATGAAAACTTTACTGGGAAACCTTACCCGCTCTATGCATGTGATGTGTGTATGTATCTTGTTGGTGTTGTTAGGTTCCATCAAGCGAATTCTGACTCATAATTACCATGTGTTGTTTTTTTTTGGGGGGGGGCATCACTACCCTCTGGTAGCGAGAGTAGGAGGCCCAAACTTGCTGTTGGATTTGAATCTCCAACCCAGTGGGCCACAGTCCCGCACACAACCACTACGCCACCAGGGCTCAACTGAGACCCTGTGCATGATAGAATGAAACACAGCCCAGTCCAGTGATCTCCTCACATTTTTTCACCTGTAAATTCATTGTTGCAGTCACTGTGTCTGTGACCTTGAATATCTTCCTCTTTTTAACTACCTTTTTACTGTATCAGAGTGTCCTTCTCCAGGGATTAGTCTTTCCTGGTAATATATCCAAAGTGCATGAGATGAAGTCTCTCCTATCCTCCCTTCTAAGGAGCATTTTGGCTGTTCTAACTCATCTTTGTTTTTTTCTTTTCGAATGAATCGCACTTTCAATATTATTTGCCAGCACTCTGGTTCAAATGGATCATTGTTTCTTCTGCAGTTCACATTCAATGTCCAGCATCATATGCATTTGAGACCTTTGAAAAAATAGGACTTGTTTTGATAACAATTTCTTTTGTAAGAATGAATACCGGACATTTATAGAGGCTTAAATACAGGCATGTGTGTGTATGTGTGTGTGTGTGTATAAAATGCGAGAGAATTAGACTTATGTACTCATATCTATGTGTTAAGAATTAAGGTTATTGATGGACCAATGGGCCTCAATTCAATACTCCCTTAATACAAGAACACCTTGTTGTAACTATCTGGCATTCTACTGCTCACTTTCCCAACATGATCACTAAAGATAAAATGAGTGCATACGAAAATGTGATAAAAAAGCTAATGGTGCCTGGCTATTAAAAGATAAAGTGGGCTGAGTCCCAGTCACGTTAAGTGGTTGAGTACAGGACTGCGGCCTGTGGGCTTGGCGGTTCAAATCCAGCGGCAGCTCTCAGGAGCAGCACTGGGTGGTGACCACAACCACCAGAGGCAGTGATGCCAAAAATAAAAAAGATATAGCATCTGGGGCTTTAAAAGCTTCAAGATAAACAAGTAGCCATCTAGCTCAGAAGCAAAAAAAGCCCACATGGAAGAAGCACAGCAGCCTGTCTGATCATGAGGTGTTGATGGGGTCAGGTATGAAGCATCTAAGACCCAGAATAAAACCATACCCAATGTGAATGAGGGGTGGCATGGAACAGAGACCCAATGTCATCTGTAGACAAATGAACATCCCCTCACAGAGCAGTCCAGGGAAAAGATGAGCCAGTCAGGGTACATACAGTATAGCACTGATGAAAGACATGACTTTCCTCTGGTTCTTTGGTGCTGCCTTCACCCAATTATCATGATCTCATTTCTACCTTAGAAATTGATTTAGAACAGAGCATACACACTGCTACAGATAAGATCCTGAATCACAGTGAATCCAGGATAGATAAACCCCTCATGGCCAACAAGGAGAATAGAGAAACCAGGAGGATTAGGGGAGGTTGGAGGGACAAAAGGGGAACTGATCACAGGAATCAAACTAGAACCCCTTCCCAGGGGTATGAATAAAAGAAAAGTGGGCTAGGGGCAACAGAGGACGATGTAAGATAGGGAAGAAATAATCTATAACTTCTCAAGGGTCCAGAATGGAGGGCAATTGGGGGTTGGAGGGAGAAAAACTGAGTAGCTGATATCAGGAACTCCAGTAGGAAGAGGGGGCTTTGAAAATGTTGATGGCTGCATATGTGAAGATGTGCTTGATACACTGGAGGAATGTATGGATTGTGATCATCGATGATATATCCTCCAATAAAAGTATTTTTAAAAAAATAATACCAGACTAGTTACAGGGAATTGAAAATGGAAGATGTCCTAAATATACATGCTTCTAAGATGCTACTTTGTTCCAGTCTGCCAGCAATAACCCATTTCTCCCCTTGAGAATATTCTCTCATATTTCTGGGTTCTGCTATTCATTGTCCCATTCCACAGAAACTCACAAAACTTTGAGAAAATACTGCATATGATAGTGGCTTCTCTTTAGTCCATAATCTAAGGGTCAGGTAGAGGTGAGTCAAATGCAGAGGCCAGAGCCAGAGGCCAAAATTGTCCCAAACCCACTGTGCATCTTCCCGCTTCTACCAAGCTCAGTCAGAAAGCCAGTTCTGGCATTCCAGGTGTGGTGATAGATATATGGAATTGTATAGTTGCTATATGTCCCCAAGGAAAATGCACAGGGTAGCCTAGCATACTCCCTGGTCTAAGGTGGAATCTGAAAGATGTCATCAAACAAACAAAAATCGTGCCCTGATTCACATCATGTACTAAGACAGAATCTTGTTTCCACCTTATTCTTGTTCATGCTTAGAGAATGTCCTCCAAAATGGGATAGGCACATAAAGACCAAACACCTGTGAATTATGGTTAGAAGGGCCATATTAATTGACTAATTCACTTCTTTTAAGTGCACTTTAGTCTTCAATGAGATACATTTGCTCTTCAACACTTTAAAGAGTCCTAGGATATCAAATTTACCCAGTGCAATATGTGGTTTTGATTTTGAGCATTGATTATGCACTCAAGAAAGATTAGATCCTTGTCAACTTTGATATTTTCTCTCTTTATAAAGATTTTTGTACATATACACAAATAAATATATATATGTATACATATAATATATATTAAGGAAATTCAAGGGTTCATAGTAAAATTCTTTTTTATGTTGTCCAAAGTCTTTTTATTGGAAAGTAATTTACATAAAATATAATTTAAAAGTTCAATTATTCTCTCATCTTGCAGAGAATTGTATAATCACCCCACATCAACCTTAAAGACTTCCCCCTCCCCATGAATAAATTGTCTTTAAGATGATTTATGCAGTGACATGCTGTTTTAATGCTTCCTCTCCCCTTCCATCTTCTTGTTACTCCTCAAGTCCCCTTTCCCTACCTATCTTCCTCACCTCTACCCCAGTATTCTATATATCCCCTTATATCCAGATTTATTATTATTATGCCTCCTTTCCTCTGGTGCATCATAAATGGGAGACCCAACAGAAAACACTAGAACACAAAATCACACTAAGGTGGTAAGGGTAAAAACATAATAATATACTGACACAATTACTCATAATGGACAAGAAGGAAAAATTCCCAACAATAATAAAAAATCCAGGGAGAAATTTTTGTCACGGAACCAGGAAGAGTTATTTACATCCATAGTAAATTTAGATCAGGTGTATAGGGTGGTCAACTTGCCAAGTAGGAAGTTTTTATTTTTCAAGATAATCCAAATGACAGTGGTCTGTGTTTGATGGTAAGGATTCCTGAGACTCGCTTGTGGCTAGAGCTACTCTGCGAGTGGCTCAGTCTGATGAGATACTCCGCAGATGGGTTTTGGGCTCCCACTGTCCACCCTAGCTGTCTGTAAATGAGGTGTTCATAATGTTTGCTTTGAAGCTTGTCTCCTCACCACATTTGAGGTGTGTAGTTGTCATCTTTGGATCACACACACTGGTTTGCTTTTTCGTGTGGACTGAGTTGACTCTTGCTTAGATGGCTGCTTGCTTGAATACAAGCCTTTATACCCCAGACGCTATTGATAGCTGGATTCCATCTGCTTTCTTTACCATACTTTACTTAAGCAGTCTTTTCTTTAGTGATCATTTCATGAAGGTTAGTATCAAGTAGGGCCATGATCTAAGAACTGATGGTTCTTAAGTTAGGCATTAGAAATTAACATATTTCTGCATCTATGCCTTTATTTTGTTTATTTATTTTGTGTTTAGCTAATTTGTTGTAATTTGGGGACCAAATCATTTATCATATATTTCCATAGTTCAACTATGTCAAACCTAATTGTATAATTTGTTTCATACAAAAGTATGTGTCAGGGCTGAGCCCTGAGGGTGTAGGGGTTGTGTGTGGAACTGCAGCCCACAGGGTTGGCAGTTCAAACCCAGCAGCAGCTCTCCAGGAGCAAGGCTGGGTCTCCTACTCCCACAAGGGGGCAGGGATGCCCCAAAAAAATGAATTAATTTTTTTAAAGTATGTTTCCAAAAGCATATTTTTCCTTCCAGGATTTATTGACATCTCTCTATCGTCTCCCCCACCCCTCAATACTCCCTTTCCACATATGCTTGTTATATGTTCTTTACCTATAAGCTCAATGTTTCTGGATTTCATTTTCAAAAATTAATAAACCAAACAACAGTGTCAAGAGGGTGAGTCCCAATGATGACATACCTCTGAGATACACTCTAATGTAAATGAGCATAAGCAGACTATAGCAGGATGCTAATCATAGGGTTGTCTGGATAATACATGTCTTCATACAGTATATTGGACATTGCTTATTGAGACCTTGTTTGTTCATCAACCAACTGTACACTGCTCTTGGTATAGCTATTTTCTTTTGCATTAGTTACCGTATGTTTTCTAACTAAGTCCCCAGGTCATGAGTCTGTCCAGAGTACAATACAGTTGCCCCAGTGGAGTTCCCAATCCACACAACCTCTGGTACATGACATGTACCCCATGGAACCGGACTTGGTGTCTCATTGTTCTACAGCACCAACCTGGTTTCCTGGGTTCCCCAAGTCAGTGCTGCCCTCCTGCTGCACATTTCAAAAGACCTTCCTCACCTAATGATCCCAAGAGCATCCTGAGCCTCTGCTCCCATTTGGCACTCAGCCTTCCTTTCCCACCCCCCAACAGATATGAACCAACAGATATGAACCAAACTTGACCATACACTCTTTCCTCTCCAGAGCTCCTATTCCCATCAGTAATCCTCCTCCCTCTGACAGGGCTGGCTTCCTCTCTGGGGAACCTCACTCTGGGCTACCATTCAGCAGACAGGCTACCATTCAGCAGAAAGGATCTGGCCTCTCTCCCCCTCCATTTGATCCTGGTTATCATGAGGTAACCACTGGCTAAATAACTCACACTATGCTTACCTGGAACAAATGATATGTGTTGATATCCCTGGTCCAGCTCTTGACGAGGCTGTCTGGCCCCCCATCATAAGACTGCATGCCCTCCAAGCATAAGCTTGTGCCTGTTCTTCTGCTTGTTCCTAATGCAGTGGACCTACCTATGCAGTCTTTGTCCTTTTGTGCTTGACTAACTTCACTCAGGCTAATGTCTTACAGATCCTGCCATGTGGTGAGGTGTTTCATCACTGTAGAAAGATTCTTTTATCTTTTAGTTCCATGAGTACACAACCTTTTTGAAGCTCTTTCATATATACATATATATATATATTTAATATGCTAAATGCTTAGCAGAATGGATCATCAACCAAATATCTGATACATATTCTATACTATATGATCAATATTATTATTTTTATTTTTGCTCAAAGATCATTAGATTGACAAAAATGTATACTGTCTGTGATCTGAAATAAGAATGCTGGTCCACAATGGCTTTGACCTGATTCAGCTTTACAAACCAAAATGTTTTCAAGTTGTATGTGAGTCCCCATGTAAATATCACACACTTGCTGCTTGTTTTCACTACAAAATTTTAATTTCATTATGAAATTGTGTTCCAATTATGTAAACACAGTAGAACATGCTCTATTTGATCATGTTGATCCTTGTTACCAGTATTCTTAATAATCTTTCTTATAATATGGAAATTTATTATCGTGACACATTTCCAAATTATTGACTATTGTTCACTTGTATGCTCATAAGAATAACTATTTTGATTTTTAAGAATTTTGCATGATATATTTGGATATCAGAACAAGAATACATAATTATAAATTTGTATGTGTGCATAAAAGGAAAGTTGTGGAAGGATATGCAATTATTTGTAAACATTAGAAATCAGAACGTATCTAATTAATAACCTAACAATAATTAGCATATAGTAAATACCTTTTGGGGTCCAGGTGATGTAGTGGTTATGCACTGCCTTCTAACTCCATGGTGGTCAGCAGTTTTGAAACCACGCACTGCTCTGTGGGAAAATGATGGTCAGTCTTTCTTGAACGCTCACTCTGGCACGTCTACCCTTTCCCATAGGGTTGCCAGGCACCAGAATTGACTCAATGGCAGTGATTTTGGGGGTTTTGCATAGTTTTAATTTTCCCTTTGACATTTTATAACGCTAGGTCTTCTGCATATATTTGTATTCCATCCATTTCCTGCACTTCATTCTTTTAACAGGGCTCTGCTCTAGTGTTCTAGATATCAGCTAATTGATGATGGACAGCTCAAAATCTACTTATTCAGATCAATTAAGGTAAAGGGGAAGGAAGACAGTTCATAAAATAGTATACTCTCAATCATGATTTGTGAAAGAATTTAGTTTTATTACTTAATGAATTTCAGAAATCCAAAACAGATATATTATGCTAAGTATAGTTAGCATATTCAAAGGGAAAGTTTATTATTATATGAAAACATACAACTGACACACTCATTTATATTTATGATAGATTGATGTTGCCTGTGTACAAGTGAGTACATATATACAAGTCATACAGTGGATATCTTTTAAGCAAAAATTCCCTGCTCAATATCCATAAAATGAATGTTTCAATTACTTTGCTGTAAATTTAGTTTGATTAATGTCTAATTATTACATAATTTACTCAGAATTAAGTGTAGCCAATATTTATATTATTATCAAAAATTCAAAAGGGACAATAAATTATTGAGGCCTTTCTTCAGTTATTTTCTGACATTTTACTAGATATTCCAAATAATTGAAACAGATGTTACATTAATTGTTGAAAAGTAGATGTCACTTTCTTGCATGATACTTAGAAGATATTTATTTTGATTATTGATTATGTAGTCTTGAAACAATCAACCTCCTGAATTACTGAACAATTTTGACCCACAACAGCAACAAAATGTTAAAAGAAGAGATCATTGAAAAGAATAAAGTGAAGAAGTATTAGTCATTGTTATCAGGTTGATTCCATTATGCAGCAATTCTATAAGACAGGGTAGAACTGTCCTTGTGGGTTTCTGAGAGTGTAATTTTTTATGGGAGTGAAGGCCCATCTTTCTTCCATAGAGTGGCTACTGGTTTTGAACTGCTGGCCTAGAGGGAACAGTCAACATTTAACCACTCTCCAGGACTCTCATTGTGCTTAGGTGCCATCAAGTCAGTCCAGTTCTAGGGATTCTTTTTAAACAATGGAAAACGTTCCTCCCTTGCTTATGCACCATCTTCAGAATTGTAGCTATGTTTAAATCCAATCTCACAGCCACTGGGTCAATCCTAAAGAGATTCTTAACAGAAAATATGTCCAAAGTTTGTGAGAACCAGTCATGCCTCTTCACTGAGAAGGTACATTCTGTCTGTACTTCTTCTAAAACAGATTTGTTTGTTATTCTAGAAGACCATGATACTTTCAATATTCATCCCAGCACCATATTTTATTTTATTTATTTTTATTTAGCACCATATTTTAAATGACTCAATTTTCATCAATCCTCGCTATTCAATGACAAAATTTAATATGCATGTTAAGTAATTGGAAATGTCATGACTTGGGTCAGTTTCATCTTAGTCCTCAAAATGATACCTTTGCTCTTCTACACTTTAATAAGGTCTTATGTAGTAAATTTTCCCAGAGCAATAAGTCCATTACATTCTTCATTGATATTTCCATGAATGTTGTTTGTGGATCAATGTGAACCCTTGATTACTTCAATCTTTTCTCTATTTAGCATGATGTTAACCACTGGTGTTAATAAGGATTTCTGATTCCTTTGCAGTGAATTGCAATTTATGCTGAAGTCCATGATCTGTTCTTCATCAGCTAGTATTTCAAGTTCTCACTTTGGCAAGTAAGGAGTGTAATGTGGCTAGTACAGGTTACTAATAGCCTCTCTGCAATCATAATGCCATGTTCCCCTTCAGGTAGTCCAATTTATCAGGTTATTTTATCATATATAGATTGCATAGCTATGTTGAAAGGACATAACCCCAGTGCACATTTTTAAATTCTAAAACATGCAGTATTCCCTTGCACTGTTTAAATGAGTGCCTCATGGTTGATGTGCTGGATTTGCAGTACTGTGAAGTTTTCTGGAATTCCCATTATTCATGGAATTATCCTTAGTCTTTCATTTCCCACACAGTCAAAGATGCCTTTGCAGACTCAATGAAGCACAAGTCAATATTATCAGAATGACAAGAAAAGAAGACACAAAGCCTCTATATCAAAAACTGGTAGACATTCTACCATTTCAAGAGACAATGTACGACTAAGAAATGATAGGACCGAAGTCAACATTTGACTGGAGATCACTACAATGCAATAATTGCCACATGAGCACATATTGCTTGTAAAAGCACCCATAGACCAGCTTTATACAATGCTGCCACAAATCTTCCATTTGTAGAACAAACAATGTCTGGAAAACACAATAAAACAAAGTGCAGTGAAAAGAGGTGTGCCTGTTTTAATGTATTTAATGTATTTTATACATGTTTCTTGAAACATCTTTGCACTCTTCTATAAACAAAGACTGACACTTTCAACCTATGCATGACACCAAATATAATTATATCAAATTTCTTCAACAAAGATTTTAAGCAAGAAATCCCAATGAAGTAGTTATACTTTTTAAATGTTCCTTTCACCATAAAGGTGAACCAACTCATTGGAAGTGAGTTTTTCCCCCAATATAAAATGCTATAAGCTCTCTAATCACAAAAAGTATTCTAAAACTCAGTGATACTGAGGCAGCTATGTTGCCTTCAATAATATTCTCTATTTGACCCCTAGATTCTAATATCCATTGCAAAGGCTACACAAAATCAGACAAAGTTCATGGCTTAAACGACTTATTTTAAAAGTAACCAAGCTATCGCACCAGTGATAAATGCTCAGGGCTCAGCTATTTACCAGGACATGGCATAAAGTTCTTTCGAATCTGCTAGTAAGTCCCCAGATTGCCATACCACTATGCTGTAAGTCTACCCCTAAGGTATTTAGTTCAATCTTGGTGTCCAGCAAATCCCAGTCCGTGAATTAAGTTTTCTGAAGCACCCACTCCAATAAGCTTCAGTCCAAAGATGTTTGCTCCACTTCTGTGACTCAGCAAGCCCATCTTTTTCAGTTAATCACCCACAGGTCTCTTGGACAAAAGCATTCAGCCATATTTGATTAATGAGTTGGGAAGCCCATCATTCTGTTCCATTCTCTTGCTCCTGATTCTTTTGCTTCTCTGATGTTCTGTCTTCTGTCTGCAGGAGGATCGCTGCCCAGGCTTCTCAGTTTCTGAAGACAAACTCCACTACTGGTTGTTACTGATCATGAGACCCCTTCTCTTGCTCCCCAGGATGCCCATTTTATGCACAGCAGGGGGCATTCTAGAGAGTCCTATTCAAAATTACACATTATCCCCACTCCACCACCTACACGCAACAAACTCACTGTCATCAATTCTATGCCAATTTAGAACCTTGAAGGACAGGGTAGAACTCTCTCTGTGAACTCATAAGACTGTAATTTTTATGGGAGTAGAAAGACTGGTCTTTCACCCTGGAACAACTGGTGGTTTTGAAATGCTGATCTTGAAAATTGATACTTGGTCTGACCACTCCTCCTCAGTGTTTGACAGCTCTCCTCAGGCACAGGGGAATCAAACCAGTAACTTCTGCACCTTCTTACCAGACCCATTCAAGAAAGACTCCTTTGGTGCTAGTTAAAGACTTTGGCTAGAACAGTTACATTAAATAATTCATTGTTCATGAAGATACCACAACACAAACATGGTAAAGTTTTTAAAACCATTGATTTGTACACTAAAAATTGGTGACTTTTTGTAGTATGTATTCTTCAAAAAATGTGTTGGAGAAGTACTCAACTTGACCTTCTTTCTCTAAACCTATCCTTACAAAATGCATTCTTTAGTCATCAGGCAGAATAAACTATCAGGTCGATCATTAACTCTGTCTTATACACATGTGAATCTCCCTGGATTTGTTTCTCTAATCTATCCAGACTAACATGCTACACACAAGAGAATGAAAAGTGCAATCATTGTTGTCTTTTAGGTCACTGCTGCCAACATTGTGTCAATCCATCTCCTTGATGGTCTGTCTGCTGATTTTTCACTGCCCTTTTACTTAACCAAGAATGTCCTTTTCCAGAAACTGATCTCTTCTAGAATCATGTGCAAAGTATGTTAAGCAAAGTCTCATTTCTCTCTTCTAATTTTGCATTTTCCAAGCATTTTTACTGTGTTTTTCTGACCATCCATGGTCTCAATATTATTTTCCAACAACAGAATTGAAATAGATTAATTGGTTTGCAGGTCTTCTCATTCATTTTCCAATTTTCAATGCATATGGAGCAATTTAAAATACAATAGCTTGAGTCAGGCACACCTTAATCTTCAACGGGACAGTCTTAATTTTCAAAATGGTAAAGAAGTCTTGTACTACAGATTTACCAATAGAACACATATTTTTGCTTTCCTGAGAACGGCTCCCTTAAGTTTAGATTTGGGTTCAAGCAAAATTAAATACCTGGCTATTTCAATACTTTCTCCAATGTTAATGATATTAAGCATGGTATAAGTTGTAAAGATTTTTTATATTGGGTTGTAATCCACATGGAAGGCTATATTTCTTGATGTTCATAGCTCGTTCATCAACTCCTCCTCACTTTCAGCAAGGAAATTTGTGTCACCTGCATAGCAATGATTGCTAATAAGTTTTTCTGCAGCCATGGTCTTCCTCATATTTTTCAGCCTCTTGGGTTGCTTTGTCAGCATGTAGATTGAATGAGCTCAATGAAAGGAGACAACCCCGATACATGCCTTTCCTCAGTTTTAAGCCATGCCATATTGCATTGTCCTGTTTGAATAACTGCATCTGTTTTATGTACAGGTTCTACATGTATAAGACAAAGTACTGTGGAAATCCCATTCTTTTCAGTGCTGTCTATATTTTGCTATGTGTCACACAGTAGCGTGTTGTTACATAGTCACTATACTCTGAACAAACCTCTGTCTGGTCTGTGCTTTTTGCCAAGATCTATGGGACATCAGCAACGATATTGTGCCAACATCTCTTCTAAATCCAATGTGGGTTTCTAGCAGTGCCCTGTTAATATGCTGCTACAATTCTTGTTGAATTATCATCAGCAAAAGTTTCATTGCATGTCATAATAAGGATAATGTTTATGATTTCTTCATTCTTTTGGGTCACCTTTCTTTGAAATGGGCAGAAATATTAAATCTCTTCAAATAATTTGTACAAATTGTAAGCTGTCCTCCAAGTTTCTTGCCATGTAGGAGTGAATGCTTCTACTGTTTAATCAATGTTTGAAAATGTCTCACTTGGCAATAAATGCATCGATAAATGATTGTTGAAACATTTCCATTGCTATACCATCAATTCCTGAAGTATTTCTTAATTTCTTATTGTACCTTGGATTCTTCCTTCAATATCATTCTTTCTTGATTATATACTATCTCTTAAAACAGTTTTATGTTGGCACATTCTTTTGGAGGAAACTACTCTGTGCATTCCTTCCATTTTTTTTGATCCATCCTGTATCATTCAGTAATTTGTTCATAGAATTCTTTGATATTTCAGCACAAGACCTGAATTTCTCTTCAGTTCATTCAACATGAGCTATGTTGAACATGTTCTTCACTATTTTTTTATAATACTTACTGTTGCCTATAGAACTTTCAGCCTTTAATGTTTTTCTTAAGCTTTTATATCTACTTAGTTTTTACTTTATATACCATCATATGAATTCCTTTAAGGGAAGCATTTACTCCTAGTAAAATAGAAACTTAAAGAGCTCTTCACTGTATAAGGGAAAAGAAATCATAGAAAGATAGCTGCTCATTTCTGACTAAATGATGTGTCATCTTTGTAATATCTATAATATAAATAGGTCTTTAAAATTTTACCCACTCCTGATTTTCTATCCACATTTTTCATCATAATTATGATCTTAATAGAAATAATTAAAATTCATAGCATGCTTGATCTTCAAACGGCTCTATAAATGATAACTGACAATTAGTTAGTCATTATCTATTGATTTGTTGAGGTACCCTCTTTCTAAAATTTCATTTTTATTGAGGATAATTAAGAATATGTCCAAACAGGAGTTCAAATTACATCTAATCATAACTCCTGTGCTTATAGAGGATCTTATAAAGAATTGGGGGGGGGGTAAATTGCTAGCCTTCTTCTAAACTAATACCTAAAAAGACCTTCAGCTAACAGCTAGAATATTTATAATGAAATTCCATCTGCTAATAGAGGAAGTTGGTGACATTTCTGAGGAAGCTTCATCAGGGCTCTAACCTTAGTAACCTTTTATTCCACTCTAATCTTCTTGCAACTGATTGGCTGCTCACAAGAGATCTCATTATGAAATTTATATGTGTATGGATTATAATAATAATGTCATTCATTGTACAGTAGTTTTAATTCTCAATATTTCTGTTTATTATGTCATCTGTAACTGTCATTCAAAGGAAAGCAATGTAATTAGAAATGTTCTATGAAAATTACTAGTCAGCATACCAAAACTATAACCTATCAACATAGAAGGCAAAAAACACATACACAGAGACACAATGACAAAAAACCCTTAATTTTCTTAGTTCTATCTCTATTCTTCAGTACTAAAAAATAGGCAAATCTGCTGCACATGACCTCTATATAGTTTTGGGAAAACAATGATATTATGTTGAAGACTAAGGTGCACCTGTTCCAAACAATGATATTTTCTTTTTCCCAAAAGTTTTATTGGCACATCAAATTTAAATATCAAGAATTGAATGATTCAATCAAGCATACAATCACCACCACATTCATCCTGGAGCATTTGATCACCTCATATTGGCAATTGAAACAATGCATCTGAATTATCATGCTGGGGAAGAATATAGAAAGTACCACAGACTGCCAGAAGAATCAACAAATCTGTCTTGGGAGAAGCACAATCAGATGCTTCTTTGAGAGAAGGAGGGCCAGACTGCATCCTGTATACTTTGGGCATGTAACCAGAAGATGCCAGTCCCTGGAGACAGATATTGGACTTGGTAAAGTACAGGGGCAGAAATGAATTTGGAAGCCTCTCAATGAGATATATTGACAATTTTGAAGATAGCTCAGACTCTGGCAGTGTTTCATTGTACCCATTGGTTTACTATGAGTTGAAACTACTGGTTGACACCTAATGACGATGATGGTAACCGTGGTTGGTATACACAGTAGATGCATTTAGCTGCTGCTCAGAAGGTTCGAGTTTACAGTCCACATTGCCATTTTACCTTAAACAATCAGCCATTGAAAACCTCATTGGTCACACACTGTCAGAATCACCTGCATAGCAACTGTGGGAGGGAGAAGATATTCATAGTAGATGACTAATTTTTGGAAGGCATATTTCCATTATTGGCTGCTTCTAATCTCATCTTTTAATGATTTAGCCAAACAGCAGTTTTAGTAACAATTTCCTTAAGGTTAAAGTGTTATGTTGAATACAAGATTATTTGCTTTAGTTGGAATGTAAATTTGTTCAATAAAAGGACATCTAGGGCACAGTTTCTTATACTCAGTCTACTATGGCAGCAACAAACATGCATATTTTAAGACAGTAGGCAATCCTGATAGTGTGACATCTGAAACAAAGTGAACCTTGGCGGAATCATGGGTTAAGTACCAGAATGCTAACCTAAGGACCTACTGTTGGAACCTCCTGGCAGCCCTGCTGGAGGGAGATGAGAGAACTTGCTTCCTGAAAGTTGTACAGATTGGTCGAGCATAAAGGGCAGTTCAACTCTGCCCGACAGGGTTGCTATGTATCAGAATTGATGCAACAGTAGTGGGTTTGGATTTTTTTAGTTTTCCTACCAGAACACTCTAATGCTCAACCTGTATATTTCAGGTTGAATAAGAAGATTTCTTGACTTTGAAAGCTAACTGAAAAAATATGATAATCAATAATTTGATGGCAATACTTTGAATAATAGGAATAAGGTTATCACTATGATTATATATAAATGACAGTTTCTCTAATTGAAGTTATTGCAATTAGTATAAATTCAGCCATGAAATGTTAAAGAAAAATTAAAATTTAATTCAAGAAATATAATTGAATAGTTGCATTTGGTTCAAAATTCAAAGCTCACATTTGAAAATTAAAAACATAATCTTGTTTACTTTCCTTTTTCCCTCCCCAATGTAGTCCATTTTAGCAAATAAATAGATTGAATATTTATAGCATTAAAATTCAGTAGACAAAATATTTAAAAATTCATATGCTGCCATTTAGCTCTACTAGAATTTTCCATTATTATTTTTTTCAAACATTAGTTAAAGAGATAGTTTGTCTCTTATTCTCTGTGAATCACAAAATAAACCATTTGGGGGACCAATAATGTTCATCAAAATTGAAAATAATATTTATGCCATCATTACTATGATACTTGGGGATGTGGTGTTAGTTTGGGCGAAATGTCTTCTACCATCTCTTCCATATATTCTTTGAAAATGGAAGTAATGGGCTGGGTTACAGTGGAAGGTCTGCAAGAAGATAAGAGTAGTCTTTGTGAATTTATCGACCAGTCAGACATTTTTATAATAGCTCAGAATGACTTATACTATAATTATTAAATTGACACCTATGGTATCTTTATGGGATAAATTTGAAACCTGTTATTATTATTTTAGTGAGAAAAACATAGGATTAACAGATTAAGTAACTAGCTCATATGGCAAACAAATCTTTAATTTAGAGCAATGTCTTCAGGTTAAAATTAAAATTATTACTTCCAAAAGCAGAATTCTAGATACAAATGACCCTAGGAATTTTGAGTAGACCCCAAGTGCCATATAATAAGTTAGTAAATACATTTGGCTTTGTCTGAATTCTGGGTTAAAATTCTCTACTTAATATACTTATCTCAGTATAGTTCCCATGTAGTGTTTGGCGTTATGAAAATTGCTTAACTTCTCTGAGCCCTCTTTTCTACCTAACAATTATGTGATACCCTGTTGCTCTGACAAGTGAATGAAAATGTATACATGAAAATGCTAAGCATTTCCTTTTGCCACATAGCAGGCACTCCTGGAAACATCCAAATCAGTTCTTTCTATTTACTCATGCCTCTAGGAAACACACTTTCAAGCCTCAGTTAGAAGTCTATTCCTACTTTAATGACCCTCAAGTAGGTCTCTGAAAAAATGTTTATGCAACAAGCCTGTTATTCTCTGCTTGGCATGCTTATGCTACAATAAAAAGCACCTGTTTTGAACTTCAAACCATAATGCTGAGCTAAATAAGGAAATCCCTTATAGACGAATATATTATGACCTCACTTATGTAAAAAGACAAGAAAAGGCAAGGGTTATAGGGACAGACACTTATATACTGGGAGGGAGGGGAAAATGAGGCTAAATGGTGGTAGAAAATATCATAGACTAAGGTTAGTTTTATACAGCTCTTTCTCAGAATTGCTGTCAACAAGTTACAAACATAAAAAGTAACTCAAGAGTATGTGTTATATATTTTTACAAAAATGGTAGGTGGTTGAGGATGCTTATATACAATGGAACACCTCATGTGATCTGGATTAATGGATTGAGAATTCTGGATCGGTTTCACGAAACATTAGAATCAATTAGCCTAAAAATATATTAGTGCTACTGTTTACCCCTACTTCATTGTATAGTGCCTGAGGTCTTACAAACCCAAGTGGTCATCAACGCTAAACCATTAGGTCTCCATTCACTGCAGCCAAAAAGGAAGGGAGACTGGAAAAGGAGGAAGATGTGCAATGTGTGGTCAAATGCCTCCTTGAATGAAGATCTATTATATCACTAGATTAAAAGAACTGATGATAGATGCCCAGTTACTCATTAGTAAATGTTTTATTGAGTTATTTCATAAGAATCCTGGTCAAAAGGAGGAAAATGAAGACCAAATTTTCAAATTCTCATGGATTCCATATTTTTCTTTGGTCCTAGAGGATTTATAAACACATAAGACTGCTACCCTGAGATCATCTTTAAACTTCAGACAAAAGGTGCTCATAGGACTTATCTTAAAATTTCTTCAGTGATTAGGATTTCAAGATCTATGTGCGATCAACAGAAGCCATAGTGGTAGAATGGGAGTGCCCTGGACTGTTAGGTGCAAGGTTAGCAGTTCAAAACAGGCAGTCTCTCTGTGAGAGAAAAAAAATGTAGCTTTCTGCTCTCATAAAGAATTAAAGTCTGGGCATCTCACAGAGGGAGTTCTACCCTGATTATCAGGTTCTGGAGTTGGCTTGACTCAATGGCAGTGAGTTGGATTTGGGGGGGATCAAGTTGACAGTAGCAATTTGAGGATTGGTTAGGGTCATTGGGGGGGCAGTCTTTTAATCTTAATCAAAAAGGAATACATCAAATAAGGATATGAGAATGATTTCACAATTGGAAGATTGTAATCAATATCTCTAAACTGCACATGTTGAAACTGTTAGTTTATGTTTTACTGTGTACATTCTAAATAGCAGAAAAGTAAAGAAAGGAAATTTGGTAGAAAACAGTTTTTGAAAGAACAGTAACATATATTGAACATCAGGACTAAATCATGATTCAATCGTTAATCTGACCAACCTCAGCTGCTAGTCTTTCCCTCAGTACTAGATCTGCACTTGCGTCCATGAAGTGGCCAGGTCATTCATCTAAGTATCAAGTTGAGAATAATGTGAGGAGGAAAGAAAGGATTTAAATACCCAAGTATTTTGCTAGAGCAGTAGCTCAGAAATAGAATAAATAACTGGAAAGTTTTCTTCTTTTTATTCAACTGTAGATTGAAAACATAGCTGTTTGATTATGATTTTTCCTTTTATTTTATTATGAATTTCTATATAAGATTAACAAAATTCCACTACTAAATATTTTACGATAGAAATTCTGATGATGGCATATGGACAATGCTAATATTTGAAGGTAGTCATAAAATTAAGTCTGTAATAGAAAGACATTTTTAAAGGTATTCTATTTCTTAAATATGCCAAGTAAACATCCTATAATTTCGGAGGTTTAAAATGACCAATACAAGGAGAAAAAACAATCTTTTTGCACAAACATCATGATCTATTTTAAAGGATGGCTTTTATAGCAATAAATTCATACTCTTTTTCTCTGTCTTAGAACACTGAATTATCTTAAAGCACTTCTCGTTAAAATATGTGTATTAAATTCATTTTTTGTATAATTATCTTATGCACGCAAAATGACTGGCTCTGCCCGCATTCTGTAAGGCACGTTAAGATGTAAAGACAAGAATGAACATTAAACAAAATAATAAAGGTTGCTAGTCAAATCCAGTGGGAAGCTTTCTCTAGCAGGCTAGATAGGAAACACCATCATCACATTACAGAGAGAGCACTTGCTATAGTTAGGATGCGCAGCTCTGCCCACAGAGCACTCACCAAAAGCTGTCTCTTGGCTTGTTGCCATGCTTCACACGGAAAGCTAAAGGATCGCCTCACATCAGAACCTATTTACAATTTAAGTACAATATATATTGATCAGCAAAACCATTTCAAAGCTGTGAGTTTTTCCCTAAGCAGTAGTTGCAGTTAACTCCATGTTCCTGGGTTTCCGAGTATCTATAAGTTTAGTCACACTAAATACATCCAAATATATATTTTAGCATTAGCAATGATATATTTCTATGCAAAATTCAAATAAATCTCACTACATTCATAGATCAGATAAATGTGTCTTAAAAGGAGACATTTATCTATCATGATAGAAACCAAAAATACATTATTTCTAGTAAGGAAGAAAAAGCTTGATATTTTGATAGAACTTGTAAAGTTTTTACTTAATATTTCTGTGGAGTATATGGATGGTGGTGACTAAGAAAAATATGAAGAATATGATCTCTCATTCCTCTGTCAAACCAGTTTTACACCTCCAAATAAGCAAAAATCATCATTAGTTCTGTCTCGTGGCTGCCCTATGGAGCAGAGTAGAACTAATATGGTATGCAAAAAGACTGTACACCTTTATGTAAGTGAAAAGTCTCATCTTTCTCTTGAGGAATGATAGGTGGTTTCAAACTGCAAACCTTATGGTTAGTAGTCCTAGGTAAAATACACTATGCCACCTTGGATAATAGTATTCAGAAAAGGAAATGAAGATTAATATTAATCAAAAAAGGTCAATGTCATTTGTAGGCAATCTAGTACCTTATTCATGAATGTACTCAATCCTTATGAATCAATATGTATGTTTTCAACATTGGCCATCATTTAGCAAATGAGACACTGTTGGTTTACTGAATGAATTGCAGTGGTATTGTTGGGTAAGCATTGACTACTAATCACAGAGTTCAAGCTTACCAGTTGCTCATGATAGAAAGACGGGGCTATTTGCTGCAGAAAATATGTATTGTGGTTGTTAGGTGCCAGGGAGTTGGTTTCCCATCATAGCTACCATGTGCATAACAGCATGAAACACTGCCAGTCCTATGCCATCCTCACAATCCTTTGCACGCCTACATCGATTGTTTCAGCCATCAGTCAATCCATCTCATTGAGTACCTTACTTTTATTCCACCACCCTCCACTTTACCAAGCATGATGTCAATGTATTTCTCCAGGAATGGGCATCTTCTGACAATATATCCTAAGTATGTAAGACTAAGCATTGCCATCCTTGTCTTTAAGGAGCACTTCCTGGACATACTTCTTCGAAGAGAGATTTGGTTTCCCTTCAAGCAGTCCATCATAATGACAAGATTCGTCACTAGCACCAGAATTTAAAGACATTAATACTTCTTTATTCTTCCTGTTTAAAATGCAACTCTCACATGCATATCAGGTAATGGAGAATGCCATGGCGCAGGTCAGACACACATTAGTCCTCAAAGTAACATCCTTGCTTTCTAATACTCTAAAGAGGTCTTGTGTGGCATCTGTACCTAATGCAACATCACCTTTTGCACTCTTGACTATTGCTTCCATAAGTAATGATTGTGGATCCAAACGAGAAGATATCCTGGGCAACTTCAAACTTTTTTCCATTTATCATGATGTTACCTATTGGTCCAATTGTGAGCACTTTGGTCTTCTTTGAGTCCCAATCCATACTGAAGGTGAAATTCTTGCTCTTCGTCAACAAGTACCTCAAGTACTCATTTTCAGCAGGCAAATTTGTGTCATTTGCATGCTGCAGCTTGTTAATAAGTATTCCTCTAAGCCTGATCTCACATTTGTCTTCATAGAAGGCAACTTCTACGATGATTTGCTCAGCATAAAGATTGAATAAGTATGATGAGAGGATACAATCCCAATGGACAACTTTGCTGATGTTAAACCATGCAGTATTCCCTGGTTCTGTTCAAAGAACTGCTTCTTGTTGAATATACAAATTCTGCATGAGTACAAACAAGTGTTAAATTCCCAGTAGTCTCGAGTTTATTCATATTCTGTTATGGTTCGGATAGCCAAATGCCTTGGCCTAGTACATAAAACAAAATAAGCATCTTTCTACTTTCTCAGTTTTGAACCAGTTTTGAACCAGCAATGATATCCTTTGTGCCATGTCTTCTTTAGAATCTGGCCTGAACCTCCAGCCACTCCCTGTCCATGTTCTGCTGTAACCATTATTGAATGGTCTTCAAAAAAAGTTTGCTTGCATGTGATGTCCATGATAATGTTCCATAATTAGAACATTCTGTTGGGTTACCTTTCTTTGAAATGAACACACCCAGGAATCTCTTCCAGTCAGTTGGCCATGCAACTGTCCTCCAAATTTTCTGGCACAGATGAGCGAATGCTTCCAATGCTGCATCATCTTGTTGAAACATTTCAGTTGATTTTCCATCAACTTCTGGAGCCATGTTTCTGTCTGATGCATTCATTGAAGCTTGAACTTCTTGCTTCAGCCCATTGGTTCTTGCTCATAGGCCAATTCCTGAAATGGTAGACTATTGACGTGTTCACTGGGATACAATGACTTCATGTACTCTTCCCATCTATCCTCAATACTACATGCATCATCCAATATTTTCCCCATAAAATCCTTCAATATGCAATATGAGACCTGAATTTTTTCTTAAGTTCTTTCCATTTAAGATACTCAGCATTTTCTTCCCAATTGTTTTTGCCAGTCCTACGCCATCCTCACAGTCCTTTGAACACCCGGGTCAATTGTTTCAGCCATCAGTCAATCCATCTCATCGAGGATGAGGACCTGATTATATTTTGTTCGCAGATTTCATTATATTTTGTTTTGGCATCTCATGATGCCCTTTGAAATTTTCTCTTCAGCTCTTTGAAACATTATGTATGATCCCTGTGAGTTGTAGTCATAAGGACTGTAGAGAGTTTGTTTACTATTTTTGTAGATTTACAAACTTTTATGTAAATATATAAACTTTCAGAATAAGGAAATTGATTTTAAAATTTATCTCCCAAACCATTCTTTATTAATTCTAGAACACAATTACACCCATAAACATATGTATACTACATGCCACTGTAACCATATATCTTGCATGCTAATAGAATGTACAGCATAAAAATGTTGAATATTATACTGTAGTTTGCTATTATTTCTCAGAGGAAGAAAAAAATCCTATGATTTTATAAAACATGAGGCAGTGTTTTCACATAAAGTTAATAAATATGATCAAAGACAAAGGCAAAAACAGGAGAGGAAAAACTAAAGGGAAGGAGAAAAGGAAAGAATAATAGAATTTTCAAAGGTGACAGCTATAAGCATGACAGATACTAAAGGCTGTATTCACCTTAAAAAAAAGCTTATGTGAAACAGATTCCTTGTTGCTATACAGTATAAAAACTCAGATAGTCCATCTCTGTGGTTTTGTATTAAGGGGTGTATATGAAGAGTGTGCCTGTTCAGGGAATGGTGAATAGAGACACCAAAACAGTCCTTCAAGGAGGAGAGAGACATGTCTTCATATAGATGCACAATAAGCTTTCTTTTTCTGGTCCTAATCACACTCGTGCTGCAGGATTACAGAAAGCAGGATAGCTGATAAATGGAAATTTCATCATTCTAGAGCATTCACAGACATCTATTTATTTACCCAATTACTGCAAAGTATAAATGTGTGCAGGGAATAGAGTGATCTTTTCTAGACAATGTATAGTTTTCAAAGGGAGAAAATATTTGCTATTCATTGTTCTTCAGCTACCTATGTTGCTTCACTGGCACAATATGTGGCTTAGGTTTTATTTGAACATTTTTAGAACTACTTCAAATTTGAAAAAATCTAGTTCCCATGTTTTCTAACATCATTTGATTTTTACAGAAACCATATGTTAAGTTCATGATGACATTCTAATAAAAGTTAAAAATAAAGAAGTTTTTCTAAAATGACTTAGAGCTATCATTTCTGTGCCAGTGTAACTGGTACACTTGAAGTCAGTCTCCTAATTTCACTTTTTTATGATGTGTGGGCATTTATAACACTCTCCTGGGGGTGCTGCCACGTGAGCACTGGACTGCTAGCCATTGAATTGCAAGGTAAGAATATTAAACCCACTAAATTCCCCACTGGAGAAGGATGAAGTTGACTCTTTCTGGAAAGGTTGACAGTTCCATGAAACTTATGTAGGGTCATGAAGAATTGACTACATGGCTTTAGGTTTGGATTTACCCCTCTTCAGTGACACTTTGAACCAATTGTTCAAACATGATCCCATTAATTCCTAGAGACTATCTGAATTTCAAGAAATCTCACTAATTCTACATTATTTACTTTAAATTCCCTGTTGAGAGCTAAGAACTTGAAATAATTATAATAATATTTTTAGTATTTGCTCCATTGGGTTCATATAGAACCTTCATATTTTATTCATCTTATTCTCTGTTAAATATCAAATAAATCAATTTTCGGAATAAGAGAAGTGAATTTGTTGAACATGTTGAGACATAAAGCCTGTTTAAAAAGTAAAAGAGAATTTTATTTAAGTGTGTTCTAAATATTAATGAGATTTTAAACTATTTAATAAGTTCAAAGAGTATCTTCAATTCTAAAATTTTAAAAATTCATTGTCAACCACAAAGTATTTAAAAGGGTTGAAGGGGGAAAAAATCCTCTATAGTTAAAGGTAATTTGGTGAACTACTTAATCTTTCATTTTCCTTTCATTAACCTTTTTATGCTATATATTTTATTGTAGTATTTGACTTCATAATATCAAATTTATCACACATTCATAGAGGTAATCAAGTGATTTATTTTTTTAAATTATAAAGTCTTTGTTTTTATGTAGATAGCCAGCGTAAACCAAGATAAAATGCTAACATACTAGAGATAGGTCTCAGAACACAGGAGAAGAAGAATGGTGTGTAGGTCTTGCAATTTCAGCAAGCTGTATAATTTATTTACAAACTCTACCTTCTCTAAAACATACACATCCATAAACATTCTTATTTCTTCCTAGCCCCTATCTAGTACGAGAATTGCAAATCGAACCTCCTACCCTTGGAGAATGACAGTTATTTCTGTGGGATATTTCATTTCAAATAGTCTAAGTATGCAGGAGAAAATAAAGCAAAACCCAAACCCACTGACACAGACGACATTCCCTCTCCCTGTGACCCTGTGTGACAGGGAACTGGTTTTCAAGACAGGACATCTTATGGAGAACAGATGGTGTCAGCTTTCTGTGCTGGAGTGACTCGTGGATTTGAACCGCTTACTTTATCGTTAGTAGATCAATGCCTACCCTCGAGAGCCTCATTTTCTTCTATTCTTCTTGCCATTATTCTCCTCTTGGAAGAGAAAAACATTAGAGAAGCTAGGTTGTTTCCTTTTTGACCCTGAAATTTTAACTAAATGCAAGCGGTTGTTAGGTCCACTCTAGTTTCTTGCCCCTCGTACAGGCCCTGTGTGCCACAGAAACACCGCTCATTCCTGCTCATATGGAAAGTGTTTCCATGTCTAAGGCCAATAGTGCAGTGACTGAATCAGTCCATCTCAGCCAGAAGATTCCTTTGTCCTAAACATAATGTCCTTCCCCAGGAACTCTTCCCTCCTAATGGCATATTCAATTTTGCCTATATTTATTCCAACACAGATTTGCATGTGCTTCTGAGAGTTTGCGTTGGTTCCATGGCCCTATATGCAACAGAACAAAATTTTGTCCATTGTCAAAATCCTTATGTTTGATATCATGGTTGCAGCCATGATGTCAGTCCATCCCTTGACAGTTTTACTCTTTTTTGCACAACTTACACTTTAAAAAGCATAGTACATTTTTCCAGGGACTAGTCTCTACGGATAACATGTCCAAAGTGTGTGAAATGAATTTTCATCATCCTCACGACTAAGGAGAAGTCCACAGTACATTTAATATTGTTCACCAACACCACCATTCAAATGGATAAATTATTTTTCTTTTGCCTTGTTCATTGTCCAACTTCCACATGCACTCAAGAGAATTGCCAACATCATGGCTTAGCATTCAAAGTGAGAGTTTTGCCTTTTAACATTTTAAAGAAGTCCTTTGAAGCATATATGTCCAACAAAATATCTATATTTCCGTTCTGGACCACTGCTTCCAGGGCATTGATTGTGAATCCAAGCAAAATTAAAATCTTTATAATCTCAATTTAACATGATATTAACTCTAGAAATTTGTTTTCTTTATGTGAAGTATTCTGATTTTTTTTAAATAAGCATCTTTGATCTTTATGAATATGTGTATCAAGTCCTCTTTGTTTTCAACAAGTAAGTTTCTGTCAAGGGAACTGATAGCTATTTCATTTCCTTTAGCTATGTTAATCTTCATTGGATTTTTTTTAAGCATGAACCTTTCCAAAACCTTTTTTGTATGTTTTTATTAGTAAAAGAAAATGAGAGAAGCCAAAATCATACTAATTGTAGGGACATAAATATATTTTTGAGTTTCTTTAGAAGTTGACCTGACCTTGTTAGTCCATGTCCAAAAAAGGTGTGTCAGCTTATGAAGAGTTTAAAAGGGCAAATGAAGGCTTCATATAAAAGAGCTAATGTGGACTATGCCACTGATTAAGAATTTAAAGTGAACTGAATGTTTATGCTTCAGTGCTATCTTCATATGTAGTATGTGTAATAAGACCATTTAGAGCTCTCATGACATTTCTGCTAATCCAGATGTCATGTAAATGTAATTAATTTAAACAATATCTAGGTCTTCAAAGACCATATGCTCGCTCTAGGGTATATTTGTCCAATCCAATCACCAGATGTGAAACCAGAGCTATGAAGCTGCAGTGGTCTGACTCAAAACTACAGTACAGATAGTCTCATATCACCATTGAGATGACAGAAGAATACAGACCTGTCAGCGTTAATACATGATGTCAGAATATAAGCATGCAGCAATTTAGATGATTGCAAGTTACACTCGTTTTTGATAGGGCCACAGAAATCCTGGTGGTATAATGGGCTCTGCTTTGGATGTTAGCCATGGAGTTGGCAGTTTGAAACTACCAGTCACATTGAGGGAGAAAGATGAGGCTTTTTTACTCCCATAGAAAGTTGCAGTCTCATCGATTAGGGATGTGAATAGCCTTGCTAAGGGAGAGAGAGAGCATTTTAAAGAGCATTTTGGCAAATATAGTTAGGATAATTCCTTTGACTTATTTTAAAGTTGATTTGCTTTTTTAGGATTACCCGCTCTCTTTTCCATTAAAGTTTTTCTCTATTTCATTCTGTCATTGTTTTTTGTTTGCTTCCTTAATGTTAATATCTTGTCTGAGTTCCAGTATGTACAATTGAAGAGAGATAGATCTGCAAAGACGGTAACTGGATTGATGATTGGCTAGCACCTTTTCAGGAGAGGAGGTGGTTAAATGGGGAGTTAGCAACAGCGAATGCAAGAAGGAAATGTTCTGAAATTGATTGGGGGGGGGGGTGATTGTAAAACTCTTCTTAATGTGATTGAATGATTAACTTGTATGACATTGGAATAAGATTCCAGCAAAACTACTACAGAAGAGAGATACTATACATATAGCCCCAAAAGTTACAGCCTAATAAACTCACAGGGGCCACTCACGCTGAGCCACAGTATCACTCAATTGTCAGTAACTTGGTAGCTGTGAACTGAGAATATACTCTACTATCGTTGATGTGGGAGGGCTCTAATGCAGTATGCCAAAGAATGAGCAATAGATATGCCAAAGGAAGGGTTTTATCATTCAAAATTATTGATAGCACATCTGCTATTATCGTTTGCCTACAGTTCATTTAAAAGCCATGGAGTCGGTTCAACTCACAGGTCAGAGGACCATTGTCCTACGAGATTCGCAAAACTGCATTTCTTTAACCTACAGAGCAGTCAGTGGGTTTGAATCTCCTAGTATTTGTTTAAAGACCCAGCATTTAAACCACTACATCACCAGGGTTTCTCTTGACTGAAATACATTCTTCATATCAGGAATTTCCTGTATTTCACCCATCATAGAATGTGTGCAGACCAAATACACTCAAACATAAGCCAGCCCAAGTGTCAGCTGAGACATCTAATTTTATCACAAAACTGCATTAAAAATGTACTGGAAAAGCTTAGTTTATATACAAGTATATACGATAAGCAGATGTGAAATACCTCAGATACTCATACCAGAAAGGATTCATAGGGAAGAGAAAGTAAATAGAGACATTTGTGTATGTGCATGTGTCTGTGTTAATGGTGTGGCTCGTATCATAAAATTGTAACAGGAAATGAGGCTGACATCTTCTGACCCAGATATTTCCCAGTTTAGCCTTGTGAGCACTTTCATTGTCATGTGCCCTCTATTTTTTTCCTTTTTTTCTTATACCTTTCCTCATGAACTTTGTCACATTTGGTTGTGGAAAATCCAAGTTTTGTCTTCCATCATTTAGAGAGATGACAATAGTCACTTCTCTCCAGGAAACATTAGATGCAAAGTTAAATTCAAGGCTGGCATTGACTGAATGTATACTAAACTGTAGACCATTGTTCATGTGCAAAAGGTGTCTTATTTGCACAAGGAATTCATATTTCCTTTCTCTTTAAGAATTAGTATTATTAAATAATCCCACATCATATAACTCAATAGTTCTATCACATCAAGAAGACTTGTACAGTCATTCCCACAATCTTGTACACATTGGTAATGCCCACTTTCCCCTACCTGCCCTGCAATCTCCCCACTCATATACTTGCCCTCATGGGTTGATATTTACTCAAGGAACAATCAGTGCCATTGTTTTCCCAATAAGGTTATCTAGCTTGGATTTAATATAAAGAAAACATAGCCAAACAATCAAATGAACCAAACATTAACAAGAGCAAAGTAAACAGAAAAACTGGAAAGATCCAGGCTATCAGGCATCAAAGAACAAAAATCATATCATTATGTTCCCACCCTCCTGACATGATCACTGAGGACAAAAGGGTGCAGAGGCAGACAGAGCCGAGGAAACTGATGGCGCCCAGCCACCAAACGATAGAGTAGCTGGGACCTTAAATACTAGAAGGTGAACAAGTGGCCATCTGGCACAGAAACAGCAAAGCCCACATAGAAGAAGTGCACCAACCTGTGTCAAAGAGAGCAGACATCAAACATCAAAGAACAAGGATTAAATCAGTAAGAATGAGGGCGAGAGCAGGGGACCCAAAGCCCCCTTGTGGGTAATTGGACACCCCCTTACAGAGGAGTCATGGGGAGGAGGTGGGTCAGTCAAGAGGAAGTGAGGTAGCAATGAAGCATAAAACTTTCCCCTAGTTCCTTAAGGTTTCCTGCCCCCAACCACCATGATCCCAACTCTGCCCTGTAGCTCCAGCTGGACTGGAGGAGGTGCACTGTCGGAGATGGGAGCTGGAAATGCAGGGGACTCGGGATGTATGAACCACTCAGGGTCAGTATTGGGAGGGGAGATGCTGGCTGGGTGGAGTGAGGGTGGGGTGGAGAGAAGAAGCCAGCTATGGCGATCTTTAGACTGTTTCCTATCTGGAGGACAGACGTAGGGAGGAGTGGGCAGGGGGAGATGTCGGGCAGTGTAAGATATGACAAAACAATAATGATTGCAGAGTAATGAGGACTAGAGGGAAGGGGGGAAAGGTTGTAGGGGGAAGGAAGAGAGGCTCATATCAGGGACCCAAGTGGAAAGGCAGATGTTGGGAGAATGTTGATGAGGGCAGGCAAGTGGGGGTGCTTGGCACAGTATATGTAACTATGTATTGAACTATGTATGATGAAAAGCGATGTATGAGCGCCCAATAAAATGATTAAATAAAAGAAAAAGAAAAACCACAACCAAAAAGAAAATAGTGAATGCTAGAACAAGGAGATTGATCTCCAGGGAGATCGATTAATAAGGCACTTGATTTTAGCCTAAATACATCTGTGATAATTCACTTTCCCGTGCACTCTTCATGATAGCAAAACTAGTCACATCCTTGGTCTAAAAAGTGAAAGGTACATGCATGTAAATTAAACTCCCTGCCAGTCTTGGAAGAGTTTTGATTGAAACTACCCATTGATGGTAGCGTAGGTGGTAGTTTTCATTGTGTATCATGAAAATGGTAAATTGTGCTTGCATTAATAATAGTTTCTTCTGCTATTTTGGGTATAAATATCTATACATATCTAAAAACATCAAAACTAATTCCATTATTCAATTATGATTCATAGCAAGCCTAGAGACCTACCTCATAGAATTTCTAAGACTGTGATATTCATAGAAATAGATTACCACATCTTTTTCCCCAAGAGTGGCTAATGGGTTTAAATTTCCACCTGTTAGTTGATACTGCCTTTCTTACCTACTACATCACAGGGCTTTCTCTCTCAGTTTCTCTGGAGATAAGATATGAAAAGTTTCTGCAAAGTTCATATAGTAGCAGCCTTTGCTAAAGAGCATCGTGTATGATAGTCTCCCTGGGAGGCAGGAGACATGGGGGATAACGGCTGTTGGAAGTCTTCAATGAGCATCGCACATTTCTGGCATACCTGCAAATGATGGATGGAAGTGTGTGAGAAGTAATTTAAAAATGAATCCACCCAAAAAAAACATGAATCCCAAATTAACTACACCTTCAGGCCTTTACAGATTTTTCTTCTCAGGCTAATATTTCTATTCAAATGAAGTCTGTGGTGATTAGTAGCACTTAAATTAGAGCCCCTTCCTGTGATGACAACTGTTAGTCTGGGAGAAAATTGAGTTAGAATAAAGAAGTTTGGTTTGATGAAGTACAGTTACAAAATTACATGTCAGTGTCCGTGTCCATTTATGACTTGGAAAATAATTTAGAGGAAGCAGTGTCATAATAGTATTTTCATTCATACTGGAAATGATAATTCATTTATAAAAACCAAAGCCATAATATTATTAGGACTCGTGATTTCAGTTCATGATCCTTTCAAAGAAGAAATCTTCCAGCATTCCAGTTTCTGCTTCCAAATGCTGAAAACCACAGTGCCATTTCTCAAAGGTAATAACCCCACCATTGCTCTGCCCGAGGACTTTATTAGATTTAATACTGAGAGCTCGCGGTGAGCTACCACAGGTGAATCCCTTGAAAGCTGGAAACGTGGGTTATCTTTTGTCTACATTTCTATTACACAGACTGTTGTTAACCTTCCCTCCCCAACTTGAACCTACTTAATGGTGTTGCCAACCAACAGCTGAACCTCTGAGAGCCTCCAGCAAAATCAAAGCTGTATTTCATAGCTTAGGTGTAGTGTAGGTTTCCAAGAAAGGTAATGTGATCTTTTAACATACTGCTTGTGCCTGCAGAATATAGCCCCATCTGCATTATGATATTCCTTCTGGGAGATTAGTCTGTGGATTATTTTGCAACGTTCTGAGGTGATTGAAACATTTCAAATTAGAGTTCTGAAATAAAAGATCTCCTGGCCAAGGGCATTATCACTTCACAGAATAGAAAATGAGGTTTACTAGTTACTAAATCAATAGAAATAATAGGATTTTTATGAATAACTTAGGTGCTCTTTATTGAATTTTTCTCCTTCCTTTTATTTGCTTGCAAGTAATTTGAAAGAAGTTTGAGTATGGAAAAGCTTAACTCTTCATGATTCAGCTTCAATATTATCAGATTTTTATATACCCTAAATCCATATACACAATCACAATTCAGAATGGTATATGTTTATATAAGGCCAGTCATGATTGCTTACTAATATTTATATAATTAATCTAGATTATACATTTATGGAATGCATTTTTAGCAATACACAAATTAAAAAATAAGTACTCAGTGGAACAGAAAGTATATTTTCTATCAATGTAGTAAAATGACACTAGTAATTTAAAGAGAAAAACTCTCCAATACAAATTGCAAGATTTTCTGCTCTTGATATTTAAACTAATTCTTCATCATTGCTAATACTCTTGTTACTTGACACAAAATGATGTCCACAACTGAGTACACTTTCCCCATTTGGAGACCTTGTTTGAACAAGTAGCATATACATATATATTTCAAGGAAGTAATGACTGGGGATAAAAACAACATTTCATTTGCCTGTACATATGATCTTTTCTTTCTTGCTTACTTGCTTTTTAGTAAAAGTCACCACTCTCTTTCCAAGGATAAAAAAATTCTCAGATCCTCTTAGAGTGTCCTAAACAGAAGAACTGTATATCAGTCAGAGTGGAACTGACCTATCCTTCAAGGTCTTGAAAAAATTGTTAGAGCCTAATTCAGTGTAGACTCCAAGATTTACAAATTCACACACAGAATACATGTCACAATATATCATGTTTTCCAAAATACAAATATTTGTGTATATAATATATATCACTGGTTGCTAAGCATGTGCATGTTCTAGAGGACTGAATGAAGCAATTTGCTCGAACTAGAAAGAGAATCTGATGAAGTCGTGGTTTGACACTTGTTCGACAGCCAAAATATCAGTAATTAGAACCCACCAGCCTCTCATATCCTAACTTTACTTATCCTTAATCCCATAACCTAACTTTTTTTGTATGAAAAGTTTGATAACAGACAATTCCTTAGTAAACTAAAAGTCAATCAGAAACCCTTCGGTACTAGGTATGTTATTTCAAACTCTGATTTTATACCACTTGATGTACAATAGAAATATCTCTATAATTACATAAGATGTTACATTATAATATCTTAATCATCTTACCTCAAATTGAGGTCAATGAATAGTGTCACTGTTGGATAAGATGGAACTTCTACTGTGGGTTTCGGACAATACAAAATTTCAGTGCCACCAGGGTACCTCTTGAATCTGCTCAAATGTGTTAATATTTGCTACAGATCAACTAAGTCATGTTGAAAAGTCAATGGTTTTTCTTCTTACTAATACCCTTCAGAGCTATCGTTGCAAAAGAGTGGGCAGGATTATTTTGTAGTGTCTCGCAGCTGTTTGTTACTGTGTCACTGCTAACATGCTATCGTGATTTTATTATCTTTTGTCAACCTTGTGAACCTCGGCCTGGGGCAGCAGTGGTCAAGAGTTGCTGGCTGACAAAGTTTGGCCATTTGAACCCATCGGCGGTTCTGGGAGGCAAAGGGCCCCAGTGCTTGTCTCGGGTAGAGATGTTAGAGCGCCCTCCCCCGGCCCCCACTCTCCTCTGCCCTTCCAGTCCCCTGAGTCAGAATGGGCCCTACCACACACAGTAACAATGATTACCTTCTGAAACTTGGGACGTGAATCACTGAGCTAAAACCTTTAGTTTAGCGATCAAAAACTCTACGTAAAATTCACTTCTATGTAATTATTTTATGTTATAAACAATAAATACAGTATCTAGGATTGCAAATAGGTATCTGTATCAACACATTTTCAAACAACATATCGAATCTGTGAATGCCTTCCCCTGTTGCTGTTATTATTATTGTTAGATGCCATAAAACTGGTTCTGAACTACAGAGACCTTGTACACAGCACTATGACATATTTGCCTCAGGCATGGGACTTCACGCCAAGGGGGGTAGACTCTTTGGTTACTACACTGTGCTCACCGGTGCCTCAAATCCACCGCAGGCACTTCAGAATTCAGCTCTAGCAAACTGCTTTCTGCCGTCACGGCCTTGAAAACCCACTGGATGAATTCTATTCCATATACACCAGGTCACAATGAATAAGAATCAACTTGATATCAACTTAAAACAATTATATTTTAAAACCAGTGTCATTTGTTATTTAAGGTGGAGAAAATACTTTTCCTTCAGGAAGCGTTTGAATTTTTTGTTTTCAAAGTATGATTCAACTAAATTTGCTTCAGAAGCTCAGCATAAACCCAAGAGATGAGATGGTATTGTATTTTCTATTGAGAGGACTTTCAATATCTTTATAAAAAATATCTTATACAGGCATTTTAGGAAAGAACTTCTGAAATTTCATCAGCCATAAAAATTTCTAGCATTATTCATTGTATATTATTTTATATATTAAAATGAATAACTACAATGCAATCAAAATATAAACATACAATTTCTCATAAATCAATTATATTCATGTTCAAATGTATGTATGAATTTCATTTAGCTTGAAAAATAGATATCTTTTGCAAATTTTAATATCTAGGTGTAAGGCTGCAAAGAATAAACCAAGAAGAAATTTGCATGTTAGTATATTACAAAGAAAGCTTATTTTTTATTTGAATAAAGGAAATTTTATCTGGGGGTCTGCAGTATTGATGCCTTTAAATCAAATTGAGTAAGAGAAGTTTGTGAATGCCAAAATGACACTAGTATTTGTTACACAACTCATGGTGATATTTATCCTTGGATTGTTAATTCTCCAATAAACCAAAGGAAAAAGAGAAATCTTACTTCACAGGGAGAAACACCAGGAGATCTTCTGTGAAAAATAATATTCTTGCCATTGTAATGACCAGCCACTCTGTTGACATCCCTAGAGAAAGTTGTAGAGACAATGGGAGAGAGATACAATTTAGACTCATGAGAAAGACCACACTTACTGGTCTGATAGCAGCTGCTGGAATCTTTGAACCCATATCCCTTAGATATACTGCAGACTAGAAACTGAGTCCACATGTAGAATTTGCCTTTTAGCTTAAAAACAAATCAGCCTCTAGGGTTAACAATAGCACAATCAGCTTCTAGGGTCAGCAATAACACACATGAGGAATGTACTCTTCACAACATGCAGCCACAGAATTCCAAAGGGCAGCATTTGACGCAAAACAAAACTCACAAGCGGGATTGTTGGTGTCAGCCTTTTCAGGTTGCCCATCGTCCCCCTACATAGAACGAAATGAAACCCTACTCTGTGCCGTGTCATGCTCACAATGGCTCGAACCCATCATCACCGCCACTGTGTCAATCTCTTTGAAGATCTTTCTCCCTTTTGCTGATTCTACAGTTTCCCAAGTGTGATGACTTTCTCCAGGGTAATAGGTCCCAAGTATGTCAAGCAAAAACTCATCATCCTGGTTCCTAAGGATCATCCTGGCTGTACTTCTTCCAACTCTGATATGCTTGTTCAGGAGGCAAGAAAGGACCCTGGGAAGAGGGAGCCTAGGAATGTACCGCCCCAGTGGCTGAGATGTTGGATTCAAGCAAAGGCACTCTGGTGGGGAAGGCATATGACGGAGAGGGTTTTGCGCTGGTGTGCAAAGAGTCACAATGACTTGCAGCCAACTCGGGGGCCTCTAACAACAACAGGAAGGTGCAGGAAGGAATGATAGATTGAGGGAATTGAAACTTTTGTCACAAAACAAAATACGTATATATTGCTCAATGGAAAACTTGTTAGCTCTGCAAATGAACATAATGAAATTCACGATGAACAGAAAGGTTATACATCAACCCATCAGATCTTACAAAAGTAAAACAAAGCCTTGTTGCTTTTGTCCCCAGATCTGTGAGGTAAGTTCTGATTGACAGTCAGGTCAGGTCCATAAAACAAACTGAAGCATCGCCCACCTCTACGGACAAGGTGAGCATCAAAGAGGAAGACACTCCGCGGATGGACTGACACAGCGGCTGCAGCAATGGACTCAAACAAAAGAATATTGAGGAGAACGGTGCAGGACTGGGCGGTCTTTGGTTCTGTTATGCCTAGGGTTGAGTCAGAACCATCCAAATGACACCTAGCAACAACAACATGGATCTTCCTAACAGGGGCATGTGGAAGCACTGTTGCAGTTACTATGTCATTCAAGCTCTGGAAGGAACTTCCTGATGTACTCTCACCCTCTGCTTAAAGGTTTTTCAGCAAGCATAAATTCCATCTGCACCAACTGTCCCTTCCTGCTAACATGTTCAAAATAAGTGAGAAAAAGGCATACTAACAGAATATTCTGGCTATGTTATTTCAAGATGTATTTGTTCCGGAAGTCAATGATACATTCAACATTGTTCATCTTTGCATATGAATTGATTGAAAAGACCATAGATTAGGTCAGATAGATGTTAATCATGCAAATGACACCTTTTTTAACATTTGAAAGAGATCATTTTAAAAGATCTATATTGATTCATCTCTTTATTTACCAAACTTTTTAAGAATTAGTCATCATCCATAATTTTAAAGGATTCAGTAGGCAATTATAAACAAAATAAAATTGCCTAGTTTTGTGGAGATTATAAACTGGTTGGAGTAAATTCAATTACCATGTCAATGTTTTACCATACAATTATCAAAAAGCTTTGGAAGGATCAGGGAAATTTCAATTATCATAGTAGAATAAAATCTCCAAGATCTTAAAAAGGAAACAATTTTCAAATGGGGAAAGACAAATATGGTCAATTGAGTTCAGATATAAAGTATTGACAGTCAGTACAAGTTTCAAGGTAGCAGCAGCAAAAATGGTCAGATGTCTTGTCAAAGCAAGTATTTGAAGGTTAAATAATTTTTCAATTTCTGTTTCCCTGGGTGCTAATTTTGTTCAAAATAAAGTTAAATTCTTCACATCTTCCCTGCAAATCTGTTTTTATAAAGGAAAGCGGTATGATCTGCCTATTGAATGTTGTTAATTATTCCTCCAATCCTGGCTATGTTAGAAACACGAGTTATTCAGCATGTAGTCCAGATTCTCTACTTACTTAGCATATGGATTGGATAATAACAGCAGGAGTATAAAGGTCCAACACATACCTATCCTGATTTTAAACCATGCAATATCCTTTTGTTCTGTTCAAATGACTGCTTCCTGGTTCATGTACCAGTTCTCAATGATCTCAATAAGTGTGTGGAATATTCACTCCGAGTGTGTTATGATCCACACAATGCATTAAAAGTAATTTTTTTCTGATTGTCTCTGTTTTCAGCCAATGTCCATGTGACAACTTCAGTGATATTCTTTGTGCCACATACTTTCTGACTCATATGTCATATGTCAATTTCTGGCAGATATTTGTCAATGTACTGCTATAAATTTTTTTAATTATCAGAAAATAATTTTCTTTTATACACTATAAGTGATATTATTCAATAGTGTTCCCTTTCTAATGGATTAATTTTCTTTGGAAAAGACACACAAAATCATATTTTTAAATTGGTTGACCAGGTAGCTATCTTTTACATTTCTTGGCACAGATGAGAGCTTCCAGTACTTTATCAGTCTGTTGGAATGTTTCTATTGCTATTCTGTCAATTCCCAGATCCTTAGTTTTCACTAATGAACTCAATGCAGCTTGGACTACTTCCTTCAATATTATTGGTTCTTGATCATGTGCTGCCTCTTGAAATGACATAGAATAGTTGCTTTTAGTAGAATGATGACATCTGGCTTGGTGACTTACTGACCATTTGACAACTTTGAACTTGCTCACTTCTAGCAATGCACGAGCCCATTCATTTGACATAAACCTCAACATGTATCTACATATAAACTTTTCTAGAGAACAGCTCATGCTTTTCTAGAGAATCCACCCTAATACAACCTCTTTCACCATTTCAAAAAGCCAAAGAAAATGGGGATGAATTGCATGTTTCTGTTTCCTTCATGAAACCTGTTAAGTAGAAAGAAGGAGGATGAAGAGTTAAGGATATAATGTCTGCTCTCTTATCCAAATCAATTTTCCTATAATATGGGTGCTTGCATATCTGCAAATATCTGCAACATCAAGGCAATTATGATAATTGCTTCAATTCATTGATTCATATTGTATGTCAGGAAGTGTATCATCCTGTGCCAGAAACGTTTAAAAACCTGGAATCCCTCCACAGGCCAGATACTAAGATTATTTACATTTCATGTTTGAGCTGCCTGAGTCAGAGTTGATAAATAATGCACTCCAAGTTACACAGCCAGTGATGGTAAGACAAACCATTTACCTCTACACAACACTGCCTCTCAAATGATGCTACGTTTTCTTTTTTAACAAAGACAAATTATCCAAGGGAAATGTTTGTCCTTCTTTGGTTAATTTTTTAATAGATCAGTAGGTTCTAGAAAGGAGTTATTTATAGTTCATAGCTTTTGATAAAGTTTAGATCAGCACCTTGAAACTATGTTCTACATAACAACACATCAAATTAATGAACCATTACATATATATTCAATGAGGAGAGCAATCTGGAATAACTTGGGAACTTTTTAATTTAAAAATATTAAACAATGTTAGAAATCATGGTGTATTTAACATAAAAGTGCTAGGGAGTTTGTGGTGAAGTGAAATTTCTTAACATAGCTGTTTTATACTTGTCTCTGAACCTCCCGCCAAATGATTGGATGGTGCTTTGCAAATAGTATATGTATAACGCAGATAGGACTGGTCAGTTTTCATTATCATCAGCCCTGGTTTATAAGAATGGACGCCCTTTGAAGCAGGAGCAGAGAGAACACTCCCAGGACCGTCCTCGTGGGAGCACATTCAAGACCCCTATCTGGAAGTGGCAACCATCAAGACCAGAGCCCCAGGAGCTCATGAAGTCAAGGACAAGGAGACCATGAGACACAATCCAAAGGCAGAAGCAAGACTAACACTGTGAGACTTCCTCCTGGGAACTTGGAGACAGAAAGAGAAGAAAATATTCTGTCGAAAAACATTTATCTTAGTTTCTAAATTATTTTAAAACTTTGATTGTCCACCGTAAGTTTTTCAGAATCATAGTCATATGAAGACTGCTTATCACCCTGAGTGGAGACCAGAAAATGGATATTTTTAAGGGCCAGTTGTCAGGGGTTAGGTAATATTGACACTCCTGGATGAGGAGTGTACATTAAATGCTACTGAAAGAAAAAAAATAAAATACAATAAAAGCACTGAAAGTTGCCTCTACTCAAGAATTCATGGAAATACATATTTGAGAACAGATCGTTTTTAAAGATCATATTTCAAAATAAGAAAATATCTTATTTCTGAAATGATAAATTGGTAAAGTTAATTATTTGATTGAACACTGGCACAAAATTTCAGTGCAGCAATTGCATCACTGCATACACCCCCTAGCAATTTTCAGACTTAATTCAAGGGTCGGGCTTGAATCATTTGAAAAGTGAAAAGACCCCAGGATGTCCTGGGTAAGATCAGCAGTTCCCACCTACAAGTCCTTCCATGGGAGGAAGATGACATTTTCTGCTCCTGTAAAGATTGACAGCCTGGGCAATCTAGAGGGACACCTATAAACCCTGTCCCCTGGGGTCGCTGGGAGTCTGCGTTGGCTCAATGGCTCTGAGTTTGGTTTTCGCTTGACTGATGGTACCACAAATAAATTTTCTGTAGAATTCATTTTCAATAAATGAAGTCCAAAATCAATAGAATGAAAAGATTAACCAGTAGAACGCCACATGTACCAAAATAGGACACATCCCTCAGTTGTTTAGAGATAATGAAGCGGTACGTCTTAACAGCTATTTTGATCTACCCATCTCTCCACTCTCATGTGTCTTATGGAAATGGAAAACAGTCTAATAAATACTGAACGGTATTGACAAGCTTCATGAATCATCTAAAACCTCTAGTTAAATGATCAGGAAAACTAGGTCTTTTCCCTCATTTATTTATTATTATGCCTGGAGATATACCATGTAAACACTCTATGTCTTAATCTCCTGTTGGTGAATGAGAGGATTTTGTTGGATGAGCTCTAGAGCGTCCTCTGCTTCTGAAATATGAGCCCTTGTTTCTGCTCCTGTGAATCTTTCTTAACTCATCTCCTCAGCACACTGCACTCTCTGACACTGTTCATGTTCACTTTCCCTTTGCGAACTACATTAATTAGTTGCTCTCTAATTGTGGCCTGAACAAAAATCAATCAGAAGTCTTTAAGAGACCATAATTATATAACTGCATGATGGTTTAGTAAATGGAAATTTTTAATAAGCTCTCTCCCATTAATTTATAAAGCATTTATAATTATACAATTGTGTCCACATATTTGCCTTAAGTATCCAGTAAATAACAAGTATTTTTAAAAACTGACAATAAAAAGAAATAAAACTAAGTCTCTTACTACTTTAATAAACTTCTATGATTTTAGATACACATAAACATGTCCAACTTTTATATTAAATAGACTAACATTCATATGATGCAATCTTAGAAAGAAAACTGCCCTTCTAAAAGTCAGTCAGTGTTTCCTGAGCAAAGTGAAATCTACATGTGAGGAAAGGTCTGTAGAGACCCAGAAGGAAATCAAACAGAAGCACACTGAGGTGAGTGAGCATGGAAGGTGATTGAGATTAGTGTCAGTGCTTCAGATCTAAATGAAAAACTTAATTTGGAAAGACCCAAAATCTATAGTTAACTTGAGTATGACCCAGGGGAAAATATATAAATATATAGACAAAAAGAGATAGATAGATAGATAGATAGATAGATAGATAGATAGATAGATATAGATAGATGCTAATATGTGTATGGATCCGTAGTCTAAAATAGACATTCATTTAAAGGATAAAATGACAGAATAGAACAAGCAAAATGCAAAGCAGCAAAATGAAAAAAAGGAGAATACCTTTAAATGTAATTGCTTGTATTTAGAGAGTACCAGGATGCAAAACTTGGTGCAATGTTACTTTTTAACACTAAAATCAATATAGGTGAAAGAAAGTTATTAATGTCTGCTTCTTGCTGTTGAGTGCCATTGATCTGACTCCATATGACAGAGTAGAACTGCCCTTCTATGTTGCTAAGACTCTAATCCTTGCAGGAGGAGATTGTGAAGTTGTCATGGGTCGTAGTAGAGGGTTCCTGAGGATAGGACATTGAAACAGATAGTGAGCATATGCAATATCAGCGCTCCTTTACCTTCTGTTCTGGTTGGACTCACTGGGACCTCCACTCTGTTTTGAAAAGAATTCAGGAGGATAAATGGCAATGTTTTGTTACTTAAGATAGACAGAAAGTATTCTGTCACCATTAAATATCTTGTAAAATATGTATGCTTTGGAGAACACTTTCATTAATCTCAAGAATGTCTCTTTGCTACAGTTTACTAAGAAATGTAAGTATCAATAGAATGTGTGAAATGTTTCCGCATCCATTAAAATTATATTGTCTTTTCCTTTATAGATTATTAATTGTTGAATTTGTATTTTTCATTTGGCTATTAAACCAACATTACTTTCCCCTGAGAAACCTACAAGACTGTGAATTAATCCCTTATTTAAATATGCCTGGATTGGATTTGCTAATGTTCTTTTAAGAACTGGCTATATTCTCTTAAAAACTGTTTTCATCACAGGTTAATTTCTCTGTTGTTTTCTTGAAATATCTATGTTATAGTGAGTTCTCTAGAATATCCAAATTGGTAACACTATATGTGTGTATACGCATGTGTGTATGCATACATATGCATGCACATATACATGTATAGATGTGCATGTGTTTATATGCACATAATTATAACAAATATATACATTATAATACATGGACATGTTAGGTTATATGTACAGGGATGATTTATTTTGTAAATGTATGCTATGTGTAGATATGCACACACTGTACAATTCCAACTCTAAGCCACCTTATGTGCAAAGGAAACACTGCCTCATCCTGGACACTGTCACCATCTTTATGATGTGTTAGTCTTTTGTTGCAGTCACAGTGTCCGCCAGCTTCTGATGGGGCTTTCTACCTCCTCTTTCTTCACTCACCTTGTGCTTTATCAATCATCATGCATACCCCTTTTTGAATCGTTCATTATAATAAACATTTCATTTCTTGGCTGATCATCCATGGGTATTGTCAATCAAATAATTAAATTTCAGAAAAATAAAAGTACTGTTTTGTTTTTTGTGTGTGGGCATCACTGCCTCTGGTGGTCCTGGGCGCTACCCAGCTGCCGCTGGATTTGAACAGCCACGCCTGCGGGCTGCAGTTCCGCACTCAACCACTTACGCCCCTGGGGCTCAGCCCAAAAGTATTGTTTTTAAACACAACAGTGGTTGCCTAGGGTTCTGAAGGAATTGATTTGAAAAAACACGTGGGAACTTCCCACTTAAAGTTTCCCACTTGATTTTGATTTTGGTAGCATTTGCACAACTATATATAATCAACAAAACCAAAACCTGGTCACTTTAAATTGGAAAATGATGTAGAAATAAAACCGCATTGGATTTTATTAAGGACTATGTACTTATTTTGAATGAGAATAGAAAATATTATTTGAAAAATTAACTATATATCCTTATACTGAAGTGACCAGATTTTAACATTAGTAAAGCGGGCAGTAACATTAGTAACATTAGTAACATTGACAAAGTGGGCAGGGTTATAGGGAGTATATTCCCTTCCCTTTCTCCCACTGTTCCCTAGCTTGTTTTGCACTCTTTCCGAAAATCGGGATTTTTTTAAAACTCTGCGGGTCATGGGAAAATTTGTTTAAAATTGAGACTGTCCCACCAAAAGCAGGATGTCTGATCACTTTATTATATACATATGTGGCAGTCACCAATCTGTGTCAATTTCAGCACTGGGCATATAGGGGTGAAGTCTAGACTGTCAATCTGGAGATTGCCTATGAGATCTCTGGGTGGGCGTGACTTTCTCCTGAGAATTCTGGGAAGTCTCACTGTATTTCCCAATTTGAGGAAAGAGACGACTGAGTCTTTAGAAGATGGTCTACTGACAAGACAACACAGCAACATGATATAAACCCTGAGTCCTGGAGACTGGAGGAGTCAGAGGAGAAGCCACATGGGCTTACCCTGATGAAACCAAACCTCTGTGCCTGGAGAAGCCATATGGACACTCTTGCCAGTGCTGAGATGCTTGGGAGGCCATGGAGAGACCCCAGCCAGAGCTGAGATGCTTCTACAACCACTGGATATTGCTGATGGACCCTCAGCCCTGGAAACGAGAAGCCATGGCGGGGGAGGGATGCTTCTACTGCTGCTGAACACACAAGACTATGCACCAATTTTCCTGTGATTGTCCTCATGAGTCAAAAGAAGAATTTATAAACTGATATTGGACCTATGGGCTAATATCGGACTTGTGACTTTGAACTGGACTGGTTTGGGATGCTTTCTCAATGTTCCATTCCACTTGTATATAAACCTTTACCATATAATCATATGCATATTTATGAATTTGTTTCTCTAGTCTACTTGCACTGACACAACATACATGCATATTAATGAATTCATGTTGGAATTTAGAATAGGTAATATAGTTATGTATAATATTTATATAAGTCAAACTCAGTTTTGTGTTATTTGTTTTATATTTTAAACATTGCTCTTGGAAATTCACTAGAAAGTTTATTGCTTTCTTGTTTTTCACAAACTTTCCTAAGCCTTCTTCCTCCAGATACCCTCTCCAGATGTTTTATGAATTCAGCAATGAGTCAGAGAGTTATTTTCAACATGAGGAAGAGCAAGCATGTTTTTTACTTAAACATGGCTTGATACCGAATCACATAGATATATATTCAGGGATGGGAATATTATTCAATCTTCTTAAAAAACATATCAACTTTTAGACATGAAACTTAAGTAATTTGATACATTTTACATCAATCTAAGACAAACACATGCATTAAAATAGACATTCATCAAATTCTCAATTATTTCTTGTCACTCTCAGGGTGGGAAAGGCAGGAAACTACAAACATAAACATCAGTTCACTTTCTTCCTAAAATGTTAACAAGATTTTCCATGAGGTTGAGAAATTCACTGATTTGTCTTCTATAACTTCTTCTCTCCTAAATTTATAGTAAAAGCAAAGTAAAACAATAACGATAGACAACAGTTACATGTCAGCTCGAATTTAAAGCAATACTAGATAGACCAGACTAGTATCCCAAGGCTTGCCAAAGTTGTTAGTTTGACATTTGTTAAATATCCAGCAGAAACAGCATGAGAAGTTGAAAAAGTATTAAAATTGTCAAGGCCTGGAACTTAAATAGTTGGATACATTTTACATCAATCTAAGACAAGCACAGGCATTAAAATAGACGTAGAGTTCTTTGGATACACAACCAATGAACACGGAAGCAGCAAACAAGAAATCAAGTGATGCGTTGCATTTGCCAAATCGGCTGGAGAAGACCTCTGTACAGTACTTAAAGAGCTAACGTGCCACTCTTAGGACGAAAATGAATAGCTCAGAAGGCCTGATGCATTTGAAACATGGTGATAGTGGGGAGCGTTGAAAGTGCTGTAGGCGGTCAGAAGAACAAATCTGCTTTGGAAGAAGTGCAACCAGGGTGCTCCTTAGAAGGAATGTGGTGAGATTGTGCACTCTGTTTATATTGTCAGGAGAACCAATCCTGAGAAAAAGATACTGTGCTGGATAAAGTAGAGGGCCAGCACAAAATAGCAGTCCCTCGATGAAAGGGCTCAATTACAGTGGTTGCAATGGTGGGTTCAAATATAATAATTGTGATGATGCTCTATGGTTGGGCAGTGTTTCATTATGTTGTATGTAGGTTTGATATGAATCACAGTAATGAAACGTATTTTCATCACTTTCCTCTGATATACTATTTATGTAGAAAGTAACAAAGAAGGTAGCCTGAAGTGGAAATCACTGATATTGTTTAAAACATACGAATTTTTTGCCTTTGTTGACCACCCTGTACCAGAAAGCTCAAAGCATGATTTTTTGTTGTTGTTTTTGTTATTGTAGGGTCATATAAAACAAGAGATCTCAAAAAAAGTTAAAAAAAAACAAAAAGCAAGAGATCTCTCTATCACAGTGACTAAGACACAGAATGTATGTCTCAATATTTGATGGATAGATTTGCTACCCATGTTCGAATCATCAGTGCTTAGTCATATTTTCAAATGATTATTAACTTGCTAAGGGAACATTCTCTTCTCTAATGAAAATTTCCTAGTGTGACCAGTGACATGCACCATAGAACTCCAGGTGTTAGGGAAGATGCTTGAGGGGTAGCAAAGCAAAGATGTCATGAGGGCAGTACAACTAGAAATACAAGTCGAAGTTGGGCCATTAGGGGGAAAAATGAAGGAAAATGGGTTTCAAGCTTATCTTATTAGTCTAATACACAGAAACTACACACATGAATATTTATAAACCACAGATGAAGTGTTCCACATAAAGAATGACAAGATGAAGAATAACTCTATATAAAGAATAACTGTTGGCGGGGTCAGCGGCAGGGGAGGGATGGGGGACAAAGGGCACAAAAGCAGACTTGGCATTGTGGTCCATATCTTACCAGGAGAATATGGTGACAGTCTATGGGACCATTCAGTTATACTCAGACACAATCACTCTCAAAATCACCAACTTTGTAATCCCAACACAGGATACAGTGTCAATTTTCACTTGAGTAAGTGGGGGATGACATTTTTCTTTGGTATTAGAGGATTCTAAACCAATTGCCTTTGTAAGGCAAAATACAGCATATTGTAGTTAGAAACCATAGCATTATTTTATTTAAATTAGAATATATTATATGTATCAGGATATTTTTAAGGACTCAGAGAAAATGTTTTCATTCTGAACATGTTTCTGAGTACTTTATGAGGAAAAATGAAATATTTTAGTCTTTACTGGCACATTGAAAGATATAGTCTGATTTAGCTGGTATGTGAGAACAGTTTGAGTACAAAATAAAGAAATAAAGTAGGATATCTAACTTCTGCAATTTTAAAATATTTGAATATATTAAAATATAGAAAAGTACCACACTTAATAGTAGATATATTATAATAATTTTATATACCTATGACAATTTGGTGAAAAGTTGCTGCTTGGAGAAATATGATAAGTAATAAAAGGGTAGTTCTGATGATAATAAACCAGACTAAGCCAACACACAATACCCAGCCTTATGCAACCCTAATTAAACAGAAACCCACAACTGTTGAGTTCTTTCCAACTTGGAGTGACCAGATATAGCAGAATGTGCATCAGCATAGACAGAATAGACTGCACTTCAGTGTTGTTTCTTCTCACCAGACTTAGTCAATTTGTCTGATGCTCAATTAACTAGAGGAGCAGAACTATATAAAGAGAATACTATATCAGATTAAAGGAAATTTTATTAATAACATCTGATATGCAGTTTGATATGCAGATGACACAATCTCCTTGCTGAAAGTAAAGAGGACTTGAGTCACTTGCTGATAAAAAAAATTGTAATTATAATTTGTTATGGATTACAATTCAATATAAAAAATCAGAATCCGCAGAACTAGACCAATAGTTACCCTCGTGGTTGCCAGAGAGAAGACTGAAGATGCCACGGATTTCCTTTTGCTTGAATTCACATTCAATGCTAGGTAGCAGAGACAAGACAGCCAATGATACATGGCCTTGGGTAAATCTGCTTCACAAGATCTCTTTAAAGTGTCACAAAGCACTCATTTTACTTTGAGAACTAAGGTACATCTGACATAAGCTACAGTCACCTCATATGCACCCAAAAGTTGGACATTGAATACGAAGACCTAACAAGAATCAAAAGGAAACCTGGTGGCATAGTGGTTATGCATTCGACTGCTAGCCACACAGTCGGCAGTTCCTCCACATGAGGAAGATGAGTCTTTTTACTCCTGTCAAGAGAACAGTCCTGCGAGCCCACTGGGGAGACTCTAATCTGTCATAGAAGGTAACTATCAGTCTGATTTGACTTGATGGCAGTGAACCAGAATCAAGCTCACTTAAGGGTCCAAAGATTGCACAAGACCAGGCTGTCTTTTCTTTTGTTGTGCACAGTGTCGTTATGAGTCCGAATCGATTTCATGACATACAGCAAGAATTGATGCATTTGAATAATGATAAGGGTGAAGAATATTGATAGTGTCTTTGGCTGCCACAAAAACAAAGCAAAACAAAAAAACTAATAGATATGACTTGTAAGAAGAACAGCCAGAATTTTCCCTAGAAGCAAAAGGAGTTTGGACATCATGTTAGGAGACACCATTTGGAAAAGCACATCATGCTTTGTTAAGTAGAAGGTCAGTAAAAAAGAAGACCCTCAACAAGATGAATTGACACTTGTAATAATGGCCTCAGCATGAGAATATTTGTGAGGACGGCCCAGGATCAGGCAGAATTTGGTTTTTCTGTACATTAATCAGGTCATTGTGAAGGAGAACCTGCCAAATGCCATTGAACACCAAAAACAGCAAAGAGTGAGGGACAAATAGGATGATACCTTCTTGTTAGAAATGCATGCCTTAAGTTGCAATCTCTATTAATAGAACCTTACATAACCTTTTTATGATGTGACTCATTGAAATAATCTCTGATGAAGTAAAGGAGTCAGAGAAACAAAATAATAAGGGGAAGAAATTTAATAAAATTAGATATTGCTTGGGGTTGAGCCCTGGTGACGTAGTGGTTGAGTGTGAGACTGCAGCCCACAGGGTTGGTGGTTCATATCCAGCAGCAGCTCTCCAGCAAGGCTGGGCCTCCTTCTCCTACCAGGGGACAGTGGTGCCCACAAAAAAAATCAGATATTGTCTGATAATTAGCTCCATTCTACTCTTTCTGGGACTCTTTGTAATGACTTTTTAACCCCAAACTCTTCTCATCTTACACAAGGGGGTTGGATATTTTGTTTTGTTTTCTTTCTATCCTCAAGAGCTATTCAGTTGCTGTTTGCTGCTAAGCAGCACCTGGTCATTAAGAGACCATGTCTTTAAGACTAAAGGAGTCTGCTGACACCAACAGTTAAAGGTTTCGTTGCTGACAACAACTTTCATTATTTGAACCCACTGAGAAGGTAAAGAAGGGAAATATATATATTTATAAAATATATAGATATATATCGTATGGCTCTGGCAAGAAATGTTCAAAAGGCCATGTGCTGTGAATGCTCCTTAGAGGTGAAGATGGAGAGGCTTCATTTCATATACTCTGAACGTGTTGTCAGGGGAAATTTGTCCTTGGAAGAGAGCAGCATGCTTGAGTTAGAAAACCCTGTGGGTTTCTGAGACTGTTACTCTTTATGAGAGTGAGCCAAAAGCCCACTCTTTCCCCTGTGCAGTTGCTGGTGGTCTAGAACTCTTGACCACGTGCATGTCATCTCAGTGTGTAACTCCTCTACTACTGATCTCTGTGGCAAATTAGAGGGGCAGAAAAACAGAGGAAGGTCCTTGGCAGAATGGATGGATGCAGTGACTGACATGGTCATACATTTTACTATTCTTTTTAATTTCAACAGCAAGGAATCATGTTGCTAATATGCATTCTTCCAAGAGTTCACTTTAAATAAAGCTCTTACTGCAAATAGATCATGAGACAGACCACTCCATTCCACTAGGTAGTAGCACCACATATGTTGTTGATTCACTCAAAAGCCAAAGATTTCACACTTTCTCACTGCCAATGAGTAGATAGCCACCCTATGAGACAGGATAGAACTTAAATTTCCACAACTGTAAATATTTCTGTGAGTAGAAAACCCCATCATTCCCCCACAGAGCAGCTCGTCATTTCAACCTGAAGATTTTAAGAATCTCGGCCTTGCTAAAGAAACAAAAAGGAAAGAAAAGAGATGTTAGATTGTCCCTTAAAGAGTTGTCAGTTAGCTGTAGTTTCAGAGTTCTTATTGAATACTAACTATCTCTCTTGAAGTTTTAAATATCTGAGTCTATAATAGTATCAAGCAAATTCAGAGAGCATTTCTAGACAACTAGAGAACTCACACAACACCTATGAATTAAAGCAGCAATAATTTTTTAGAGACAAAAATTAAAACTAGAAATAGCGTAACTAGTTAGGAACTTAATTTGTGCATTTTTTGTGTGATAAAGTAATAATATGGTGTACATTTATTTGATAGACTGATGGGGATGAAAAAGGATGTTGCATTGCAAGTTATAAGGTCATAGAGTTTATTATATAAATCAATCAACCAATCAAGAAATATTGAGCTCTATCATGGCAGAAAGAAAGCACATAAAAGATGACCTTTTAGCAAATTTCCCAATTACTCTGTTTACAAGTTGATAAAATGACAATGTTTTATGCACACAATGTCTATTGACTGAAGCAATGAAGTATCATATATTTTCATCTGAATTCTTCTGATATCAGTCACAGTAAAACCAATTTATTACTTAGCTCTGAAAAGGAATACTGTGTGCAAAAATGAGGGAATGTGACAACACAAAGACAAATAATTTGGACTGACTGCTATAAAAAGCACTCGGGTACCAGGCGGTGGGCATGGGACATGGTCAGGGGGGCACACATGCACATCAGGAAGAGGACACATATCTTCCTCAGCAAGTTTATTTAGTGTGTGTTTCTTAAAAGTGGCATCAGAATCATATTGGAGTTTTTATAATGTAGATTGAGCCCACTAGAATCTTTAGGATCAATGAGCATTTTAAATCAACTTATAAATAATGAGGGATCTTAGCAGTGAACCAAAAATAAATGTGTCAGAAACATAAGGAAAAGCTAAGAAAAAAGGATGAACAACCTTCTACCAAAGCCAACATCGCATGCTGTTGTTGTTAAGGTGTCTTCCAATCTGCTTTGACTCATATCAACCTATGCACAACAGAAGAAAACATTGCCCAGCACTGTGCCATCCTCACAGTGGCATGGATTACATAAGACATGTAAAATTGCATCAAATATATTACACATACAAACTCAATATATGGAATAGAATTAAATTCAAAACTAGAAGTTATCGATCATTTATTGGAGTCATAGATATATTGTAGCCCTCTTTCTAAATCTATGCCAGAACACCTAAAAATATGGGGAGAGGGGAATAATGATACTTTAATTCTATTTATTGAAAAATCTGAAGTCCCCTGGTATATACAAAAATGAGCCTTGTGGTACTGCAAATATGTGTCAGACTGTTCGTGTCAAAACTAGTGCTTGGAAATCACCACCCACACTATGAAGCAAGATTAAGCTACCTGCAGTCTGTTGTGGTGGCTGCTGTTCAGTGCCCCCAAGACAGTCTTTATGCAAGGAGACACCAAGTTCAATGAAAGGAAACACTGTTCCCAGGCAGTCCTCACAATTATCCCTATGTTTGAGCTCATTGTAGTCCCCCCGCCCCGTGTCAATCCAAGTATTACCAAGCATGATGGCTCTCTTCATAACCTGCCCAAAGTTCATAAGATGAAATGTCTTCTGGCAGAACTTCTTCCAAGACAAGAATTTTGGTTCTTTTAGCATTCCAACTCCAAAAATCGATGCATAAACCACATGCATTAATTCTTTGGTTTTCTTTACCCCATGTTCAACTCTCACATGCATGTGAGATGGTTGAAAATGCCCTAGCCAGGATCTGTGGCTCCTCAGTCTTTGTTTTTCAACATTTGTAAAGTGCCATGGGGAGCCTGGGTGACACCCTGTAGAGATGCTGTGCATCAGAGCTGACCAGATGCCAGTGTGATTGGGTTTTAGTAAATAGCCAGAATATCATGTTTAGGATCTAGTCAAGAATTTCCAATTCAAAATTTACCATAACAAAAATCCCCCCCCCCCCAAATCAGTTAATTAAATGGAGAATTGTGCTACTACCTTTCCTCCTTGGGAATACCTACTTAATGTTTTTGAGGGGGAATACCTACTTAATTTAAGAAACATTATCTTCCAATGAATTTTTAATGTAGACAATTTCAAGTTAGTTTAAATTAATTTATTTCCTTTCACTTATCAGAGATTATCATAGTAATGATGTTTTCCAAACTTCTTTCAGGAATGGAGAAGTTATAATGATCTAATAGTTAACATTCTATAGTGTTAAAACAAAATAATATTGGGAGCACTGACATTGTAAAATAAAAACTACAGTTTACTATTTAGCTATTGATTTTGAAAAAAATCTGGAAAGTGTAAACCAAAATCTCAGTGAGTGTCTAGCGGAACAAATAGCTACTAAAAATACACTTCTAATTGACACAGAAAGCATACATGCCAAAGCCTTTGGCTCGGATGGAAACCAAATTAAAACTTCTACAGCTAGAGAAAAAGTTTCTGTTTGTTAACTATCTTTCTGGTAAATACAATTTATTCTTTAGTTTCAAGAAGTTTTTATATATGAGTAACTATTTTATCTTTGACTTAAGTAATTGGTTTGAGGTTTTATAGTTTCCATTGCATTTCTGTTCAGCCTGTTTATGTCGCTACTAGTTTCAAATGACCTACCAAAGACTTAAGATTAATTAAAATTACTAGATGTTTACTCGTAAACTAATATCATTAATGACATGCATAGTAATAAATTTTAAGTGGACTAAGTTTAGGATTTTATTCCTTGGGTGCTGTTAAGAAGTGCATCGGCTACTAATTTTTCTGAAGCAGTGAAATTTGTGAGTGTTGCAACTCAATAGGAATGGCCTGCTTTTCCAGATCTTTCAAGTTTTCCACATTTTTCAGTCATCACATTTCTATCACTCATTTTCATCAAAAATATGTGACTTTTCTTTCTCTGACAGGTTTTAACATTATGCGTTGTGGGAATTACAGAATTTCCTGCCAACTTGATAAATAAGTGTGGGGGTCGAGTCCAGCCTGTCAATCAGGTCATAGCCTGATGAGGTTTCCTTGTGGGGGTGGCCTTCTTGTGAAGATGCAGGGAACTTTCTCTCTCCCAATGGAGGTGGGCCACACTCTCTGCTTCACCTTCCTGTTGACAAGCTGTAAGAAGCTATGCTGAGACTTAAGTGAACCCAGCACTGATACCTGCACCAGCCCTGTGATACTTCCCCACTGCCCTGGGATCCGCAAGACTTTTATCTCACTGGCATCTGATCTTCCTGCATTCTGCATCATTGTATGTGGCTGCATGAATCTAAAGATATATTTAGTCACTAGTATTGGACTTATGGGCTAATATCAGACTTATATACTTGATATGGAATAGAGTGAATGTTTTTTAGATATACAATTACTCTGATTTAAAGCCCTGTCTTACACATAGATGAGTGTCTCTGCATGTGTTTCTGGAGCCCACCCAGACTAACACACACAGGTTCACAGTTTTCAATGCATAAAAGGTTGGCAAAATATATTGCTTTCAAGTAAGTAATACATGCCTTGTTTACAAATATTGTTGCTGATTTACTGACTTGACTCTGAGGTAGCAATTGAATCTCCAATTCCTTCACCTTCTCCTATATTCTGCTATAGGAACTCTGAATCCAGGACCAACTATTCATGTTTACTATCTTGAGGGAAGTCCCCAATTTCACCAGTGACAGATCATTTCTATCAACAGGCGAAGAGCCAAAATTAATTGTAAATAGTTTCCATGTTGTCCAAGCTCTTCCCAACTTACATTCATATTCTCTTCACAATTGCCTACCCTTCAGGTGAGAAATAGATAGTAGTATATATGTCGCATAACTAGACCCTACAATTATGCAAGTTCATTTCTTTGAAATATATATATATATAATTTTATACCTTGAACATGACTGAACCCTGATTGATAGACATAATTCACTCACATTGCCAGTGTTAGACAACTCCAAATCCCAAAATCTTTTATTTCACTGCTATTGGAAATATATCACAAGTATGATCAGTCACCATGTACAAGAGGAATTTTTTTTGTTTCACAGATTTAAAATTTATTTTACTCCTTTTAGTATTTTGCACTGCCATTCAAAGCAGTTTACATTTGGGAAATGTTGTGACTCACGGACATAGAGATATGCTTTAATTGCAACCTCTTACCATCTAAGAGTTTTAATTTGACAGCCTTGTTGATTTCATAGTATTTTATACTTCTTTAATTGTCTGAAGAAAATTCAACCTAATAATTTTATGTTACACTAATGTTGTCTTAGGCCAGGTTGACTAGAGATACATGTCTAGTTTCTCTGCACATATATACATGTAGGAGAGAACTTTATATCAAGAAGTATTAGTTTTAATTTGACAGCCTTGTTGATTTCATAGTATTTTATACTTCTTTAATTGTCTGAAGAAAATTCAACCTAATAATTTTATGTTACACTAATGTTGTCTTAGGCCAGGTTGACTAGAGATACATGTCTAGTTTCTCTGCACATATATACATGTAGGAGAGAACTTTATATCAAGAAGTATTTATACATCAGTAAACATTCCAGCCCCATCCAGATCAAGTGCATAAGTTTAATATTAGCCTATAAGTTTGATATTAGCCCATGATTCCTCTTTAGACTCACATAGCACATGCAATGATGCCGAATGCCGAAGATCACAGGCCAGTGGGTGGAAACTCCTGTGGGTCCAGGGCTCCAAGACTCTGACTGCCATCAGCGTGGGTACATGTGTCTTGTCATCAGAAGCTGAAGCAGAGGGAGTTTGTGGCCCACCTCCAAGAAGAAAAAGTTCCCAGAATTCTCTGGAAAAGGCCATGACCACAAGGAGATGTCACCAGCTGGGTGACCTGATTGATAGGCTCTACTCCACCCCTTCACTCTTAATATCCTCATGGTTATGTAACTATGACAAATATCTAAGTCTTTTAAAGTGGACCTGACATACAATATGAACAGACTAAGAACATGGTTAAAATATACTTCTTTCATGGGACATATACACCTAAAATTGACCAAATGCTGCCAGGGTATCATGGAGCTTTTAAAAGTGCATATTTATTTATCTGCACTCAAAATATTTCGTTGGTTTATTATGAAATTATAATTTTATATATACAAGTACCTATTTCTTAACTAGATAAAACTGAATTTACATATATATTTCATGTGTACAGAAAAAGGTTATGGAATTGTCTTTTGTATGCAAATTTAACTTAGGTGATTTTACACTTAGGGCAAACCAAAAAAATTAATTATTGTAGATATAAAGGAATTTTACTTTACATGGTAGAGATCTCATTTTTTACTATTCAAGCAATAGCATATAAATACTTTTGTATCTGTGTCCTTTACTACAATGAAATTACAGATGTATGTATAATATGAACAGAGGTGGTAAGTGGAAGTTAAGTTGCATTGCATCTTCTGATAAAATTCTGACTCTGTAGTAAGCCATTCTGACTTAGTCTGGTGCCCTCTAGTTAACTCTCTGACTAACTAGAATGTTTAAATATCAGATGGGCAAATCTGACCAACAAAGCAGACATACTGACTCCTTAGCTAATGACTTCTTAATGGGTTTGATGTAATCAACATTAGTATCCTTATCACTTTCCTTTCCTATTGATTTTTTCAATATCATTTTCTTTAATTTAGAGGCCTGTGAAAAATAAAGTTATGCATAATGCTGTATTGCTGTATTACTATATGTGAACATGTGTGATTATAGTATGTATCTTTTGTGTGTTTTATTTGGGTACACACTGCTTGCTTACTAAATCAAAATGATAATTATTGATTTTTTTCTATAATTGCTTTGAAAATACAAGAATTCTCCTGATTTTTAATTCATTGTACATTTAATTAGTCTAATACCATGCAGAGTTATAATGAGAATTATGTACAATTCTATAAATTGTTAGAAGTTAAACCAATTTAATTTAGATTATAACCAGCATGGCTTACATCACTAAGTGCATGGTTCTGTCAGTGAAGACAATTAAGCTGCTCTAACCTATATAGTTTCTTATGAACATAAGAAAGGATATCTTGGTTTATTTCAAGAGATAATTATCTCTAGTAAATCATTCAATATTTATGTACTTTCATTTTGGATGTTAAATATAATTAAAAGGAAAATGTTTGTTTGACAAACTTATGTTGGAATGCCCATGCCGTAAAATTTATTACCTGGATAAATGAAATTATGTAAGTGGATTATCAAATCAGGATGAAGTTTTCTGTTTTCACTATCTCCAAGATGTTATCTACATTTTAGAGATCACTAACCTTAGGGTCACATGAATTAAATCCTATTAATGTGCATAGATATGTAAAGTGTGGAACTGAGTAACGTGTTTCTGCTCTGCTTCTGGCTATCCTATGAACAGAAGATGACCCAGAAATTCCTATCGATGCCAAAAGGTAAAGTATAGGCTGAGATTGTAGGCAGTGATCTCCTCAGAAAAAGTCAAATATATTCTTAGACCTACAGTTGTGTAGGTATATTTGCCTAGAGCCAGGCAGGAGTTAGAGTATCTTGGGCAGGATTATGAAGCACCAGGAAGAGCCCTGGTGGCTTGACAGTTCTACATTGGGCAGCAATTCAAGGTCATCAATTCAAATCCACCAGCAGCATCAAGGGAGAAAGTCAAGGCTTTCTGCTCCCATAATGAGCTACATTCTTGGACATCTGCTGGGGCAGTTCTTCCCTGGATCATAGGGTCACCATATGTCAGAGTTGACTTGGTGGCAGTGAGTATGGTTTTGCACACCCTCAGAGACCAGGGAAATCTGACCTTGATCAACGCATTAGAGAAAAGGAAGCATAATTGTCCTATTTTTCACTCAGCTTATTCTCATCTTCTGTGAGAAAGCTAAGGAATTTATCAACTTTGTTGAAATTACTAAGCTTTTTTGTGAAGGCATGGCATTATCTTTTTAGCTCCGTCCTGTGTAATCATTTTAAGTATAGTTAGTACAGATTTTCTTCCCTCTGTTTATGGCTTTCTCTATGGAGAAAGTCAAGGAAAGTCTCTGCCTGATAGAAGTGTGTTTCCTAGTATTTGTGTCCAGGATTTGATGGGATTTCAACTAGAGGTTTAAAAAAGACTTATTCTATACTTGGATTTTGAAAAAGTAGTTTTGTTCTCATTCCTTTGTGTGTGTGTGTGTGTGTGTGTGTGTGTGCCATCACTGCCCTGGTGGGAGTAGGAAGCCCAGCCTTGCTCCTGGAGAGCTGCTGCTGGATGCAAACCACCAACCCTGTGGGCCGCAGTCCTGCACACAACCCCTAGGCCACCAGGGCTCAGCCTTTTATTCTCCTTCTTATCTTGAAAATATCGTTTTTTCATGTTAATTAAGAATGTATAGTAAGCAAATAAGTGATTACTTATAAGTTTTTGGAGAAGAAATGAAGACATGACTTTTTTGGGACCTGTAAGCTACCTCCAAACCCAAACTGACCATAGTCCTGATAAACATCTTCATTATCACAAACAAGGAGGACACTGAACCTAACACCCTTGATAAAAGAAATATAACACAGTTAAAGGAACCTGAATGCAAAAAATAGCATTTGAATAGTTTGGACTTGGCGAAAGGGAGCTGGGTAAAGAGCCCATGTTAGCCTTTTCATATAAGCTCTGATGTTTCTTCATCACTTGTCTGTCAATTTACCTTAGCCTGATGGCTTATGTGTTGCTGTGCTGCTGGAGGTGAACTCAATGCTATTTCAATTACCACCAGAGTGATCCAAGGTGGACAAGATACAGGAGAGGTGCTGGACGAAGAACAGATTCCAAAAAAGAACCAGGTTTCCATCTCTGAGGAATTCACTGCTGAAAGCATGTGAACAGCAGCAGAACCTTGTTACACACTGAAAACATCATGAATAGCAGAAGCCGACTGTCAGAGACAGCGCCAGAAAATGAGCCCCTGTTGAGATCAGAAGACACTAAAAATATGAGGCAGGAAGAGCAGCCTTCTCAGAATCAAACTTCATGACCCCGAAAGAGTAAAGCTTTCAGGAGTAAACCTTTTAGAGCATGATTCAAAATTAAAAGAAACGGTTACAAACATGTGTGAAGGATAGGAATTTGAAATGTACCAAATATGAATCTAGGAAAATTGAAAGTTGTTGAAAATTTAATGGAAACTAATCGGGCACTTTCGACCTATCTTTTATTGAGCTCTTGGTGTCCCAGGCTCCTTGGTATAGACAACCAGGCCTCTGTCTTTCAAGGTGGATACCATCCTTCATAAGCTACACCAGAGGAATATGGTTAGAAACCCTATTATTCAAATTGGACTTTACCTTATACACACTTGTAACAGACTAGAGTACCTGAAATACTCCCTGGAATTTAAGGTTGCAGCACCTAGTTGATAGCAATTATCCCAAGGTAATATATTTGGGAATCCTTGAACTTGAGTTTAAATCCTTTCTCTGATGATGCCCAATAAATGAAGAATCAAGTCTACCAAATCTTTGCTCTTTTCATAGTCTTTGCTTTCTTATAACCTGTAGTTCTTCTTTTGTGAATGAGTGTCATTGAAACTTTTCCCCTATCCCAAACCCTCGTGGTTTGTGTAGTGTCCAGCCCCTTAAATTTTTAATCTGTACAAGACAATACATGCATCTTAGTCTCAAATGCAGTCCTATACATGTACACTTTCCTCTTCTCAACAGTATTTTAAATTCCATAACTTTGTCTAAGTTAGTGATATTATCAATAGAAATATATATGCCCTATGAGGATAATTAATAACCCCCTGGTCAACTTCCCAAACAAATGAACATCTTTATTTGTACTTCATTTGAGTCATAATCAAGTTTTCTATTTAGATGTTCTGAAAATATTGCATAAGAGTTTGCAACAAATTATATCTGATTTGTGACAAATAGAGACTGGTTTTTCACCACAACAATGTACCTGCTCAAACAACCATCTCAGTGTACCAGTTAGGAGGGAAAAAAAGTCCAGCACGTCTCTCTTGCCCTCTGTACCATACTCACCTGACCTCGCTCCATGAGACTTTTTGTTTTGTGAATGAAGAGGGAGATAAAAAGACGGTGATTTGACCACATGAAAGAGGTGAAGTAAGAAATGAAGAAGGTGCTGCCAGCCATCCCAACAGATTCATTTCTTAATGTTTCCACAAGTGGAATCAGAGTTTTGACAAATGTATCAAGTATAATGGAGAGTAAATTGAAGGTAATAAGGTTGTTTTGTAAAATAATTAGCTATTTTTGTATACCCCCTCATATAATCCATTTTAACCGTAAACACTCAGTTTTGAATGAATCCACTCAGACCTTCATTCCTTTAATTTTTTTTAAGTTTGTTCCTAGTTTATTTTACTATGCACCCCATGGATCACCACAAGTCAGAACTAACTGGAAGTCAAATGATATGGTTTCAGACCACTTGGACCACTTTATGTGTTAGATCCTAAAATATAACAATCTGACCAGATACCTGATTTCATGATGTATACAGCTTAGTAGAGAATATAGATATTAATAAACTTACAATCAATGAACTCACAATAAATAAAAGGAAATCTCCTGGGATTTTTTTCCTTTAGAGTAAAAGATTTGAAAGTATATGCACAAAGATGTTGCTATTGTTGTTGCTGTTTATGTTTCAGGAGTCAAATCTCACCAACTAAAAAAAAATCATAATGGTGGCAGGACAGGAATTATAGTTCTTTTTCTTCCACATGGATTTATCCTTATAGAAACTGTCCCTGGGGTGAGATTTGAAGGATGGCTAATGTAAAAGCATGAGAAGGGAAATTTGCAGGGAAAATTCTCATGGTAAGGTTCAATTATACTAGAGTGATGATTAGTCATTTGAAATGACCAGAGGCTAATACTCTTAAGGAGCTAATAATTTTGAGGTAGCACAGTTGTTATGAATTGGACTCCAGTCTGCACGGTCAGCAACTAGACACCATGAGGCCTCCCTAGGAGAAAGACAGACCATTGTACTCAACGAGCTGCAGTCTTGGAAACTCACATTGGCAGTTCTGCCCTGTCTTATGGGTTCTCTATGCATCTACATCAGCCCAAGGGCAGGGAGTTTGGTTTTAGAATGATCTTAAAGAAGACCCTAAGCAGTACTGTCTTTTGTTTCTGGCAAGTAATATCATTACTTTTTAAATCAGGGTCTAGAGTTTTGCTCTAGCATTGTGGCAAGGGTAGGCAAAAGTATAAAGCACTCAGGGGACAAGAAAGGCTGTGTAAAAATTAAAAAAAAAGAAAGGCTGTGTAGTTGCTATGACTGAAAACCAGGTTCTGAACTGCAAGTGGAAAAAGTATAAGAAGTATAATCAACAAAATTTTCCATAGTAATTTGATGACAATTTTGGTTTTAATTATATTAAAAAGAGAGGCAATTTAAAAACATCATGTTCGGAGACTTTTTTTATGAAAATGGCATTTTGATTACAGTGTGAGCATGGAACGGGGAGGGCTTAGACGACATAAGAGGAGCCGGGGGGTCTTTCTTTTGTGAAGCATGTTGTTTTCTTAAACGAATATAGTAACAGATATTGTAGAGACAAGTTTACTACCTGGGAAAATTAATCTGATAGAAATCTATATCGTGCAATGTGTGCATCAGATTTAGACACCTATCTTGGGCAATTAACTCATGATGGTGTTAATTAGGAATCTTGAATACAGGTCTCTTTAAAGGCAAATTGCATGAGCATATTCTATATGTTTGTGTCATGTCATGGTTATAAAATCAAGTTGGATGTAAATTTTGAAGCACACAGAAGAAGTGTGGTATTCATCTATAAGATTGTCATGTTATAATAAATGGAACTGAATATGAATATACAGATGAGTAAATGGTGGAAATAATTTTCATTAAAAAAAGAACTGAATATGTCCAAGAGTTAATGGTACAGTAGAAAATTATAATGATGCAAAAGAGAAAGAGAACTAATAATCAGAAATATGTGACTGATAACCAGGAACATATGTAATAGAAATTATTTCAAGGAAGCTGAACATATTTGAATGATTTTGAAAATTTGAGTAAGAGAAAAAAAATGGTTTGAACTTAGTGCTGTGGAAATAATAAGAAAGTAGCAAAATTATTTCAGTTGAAAATTTTGAGGGAATAAAAGACAGATATTGGTTCATAAATATGGAGTTAGTTGCAAGCCAATATACAAGACAGAACATTCCCAACTGTTCTGATTGTTTGGTTCATGTAAATCTAATTGTGCATAAAATGTAGTATGTAGAATGCAGTACAAAATTTGTGCTTGTAATTCTCAAATGTCCATTGATGTATATTTAATATTATGATTTATGCTATTATGGGTGTGGTATGAAAATTAGTGACAACACAAATGAAAAGAGAGAGATTTCCAATTTATCTCATAACTGAATTACCTTTGAAATTTTGCATGTTTGGAACAGAATTGCATGGTCAATTAGGCGTAACTTGTATAAAAAACTCACTTTTTAAATAGCAAAAAATAGAAGGATGCTAAACAGGTTGGATGCTAATGTAAGAAACTGATTTTGTTTACTATTGAAGATACACTTGGCTTACTTTGTCAAAAAGCGAGAGTTGGTCTGTGTGCCTGAAGGTTGACAGCTCAAAATCACCATCCACTCCCGGGAGGAAGGCTGTGGCTGTGTGAAAAGTAGAGACTTTCATCTTGGAAGCCCTAAGAAAGAGTGCGATTCCATCTTATGGTTACTATTGTTGCTATGTACCAGACAGTTGGCTCCAACCTATCCTAACTCCATGAACAACAGAGAAAAACACTGTATTGTCCTGCCCTGTCCCAACAAATGGGGAGGTTCTCCTGTCACTGAACCCATCGATGCAGCCACTGTGTGAATCTGACTTGCTGGAGGCCTTCATCTTTTTCACTGCCCTCCCACTTGACCTAACATGATGTCCTTCTCCAGGGACAATTCTCTCTTGACAATATGTCCACGGTACATAAGGTGAAGGCTGACCAACTTTGCCTTTCAAGGTGACCAGATCTTAAGTGGGACACATTGACTGAGGGGGAGGGATGTGGAGGTTCTTGATTAAAAATTTGGTCTATATGGAGCAACAAAAATTTTCATAGAACACAAAAATAATATTGTAAAACATATATCTTAATTTTAAAATACTGCAGGATGTTGTTAAATTGTTAAAAAGTGAAACGTCTGGTCACCTTACTTTACGGAGCACTATGGCATTGTTTCTTCCAATAGAGATCAGTTTGTCATTTTAGCAGTCCATGATACTTTCAATATTTGACCCAGCTCATACGCATGGATTCTATTTCAGTCTGCTTTATTCAGTGTCCAACAACCACATACATATAATGTGATGGAGAATGCCAAGGCTTGGGCCCAGCAAACCTTAGTCTTCAAAGTAATACCCTTGCTCTTTAAGACTCTGAAAGGATCTTATTCAGAAGATTTACGTAATACAATATATCCTTTAGCTCTGGACTGCTACTACAATGGGTTTGGATTGTAGATCCAAGTATGACAAAAGTTCTTGCAGAGTTCAGTCTTTTCTCCATTTATAAGGATGTTACCTATTGGTCCACCTGTTAGGATTTGAGTTTTCCTTACATTGAGTCGTCATCCATACTGAATGTTAAAAACCTTGACCTTCATCAGCAACTATTTCAAGTCCTCCTCACTTTCAGCAGAAAAGGTTGTGTCATCCACATCTTTCAGGTTGTTAATAAATCTTCCTCCAATCATGGTGCCCCACTCTTCATTTTGTTCGGTTCTCTGATGATTTACTAAGCATATAGATTGAACAAGTGTGGTGAGAGGATATAATGCTTACACATCCCTTTCCAAATTTTAAACCATACCATATTCTCTTGTTCTGTTTGCACAACACTCCCTTGTTCCATGCACAAGTTCCAAATAGAGCACAATTCTCATTCTTCTCCATATTATCCATAGTTTGTTTTTGGTCCAAACAGTGGAATGGCTTTTCATAGCCTATGAAACACAAGTAAACATCTTTCTAGTACTCTCTACGTTGAACCAAGATGCATCTGACACCAGCAATGATAGCCCATGCTCCATGTCCTCTTCTGAATCCATCTTGCACTTCTAGCAGTTCTCTGTCAATATACTGCTGCAACAGTTGTTAGATGATCTTAAGCAAAATTTTACTGTGTGTGATATCAATGATATCATTCTCTAGTTTGAGCATTCTGTTGGATCACCTTCATTTCAAGGGAGCATTAATATGGATCGTGTCTTCCAAATGTCCTGTTGTAGATGACTGAGTGCTTTCAGTGCTTCTTCAGCTTACTTAGATATTTCAATGGGTATTCATTCTATCAAGTTCCGTAGTCTTGTCTTTGGCTTTTGCATGTGCAGATCGAACTTCCTCCTTCTGCACCACTGGTTCCTGCTCATACGCTACCTCCAGAAATGGTCTTGGCGAATGCGTATCTTCAGAGAGACAAAGAGCTAAATGTATAAACAGATACCTCATTGAACTGTGAAATTTTATTGTTGCTATTGTGTTCAGTTTACTTTGTCAAATTTTAATATTGAAATGATATCAAAGCACGGTCACAGGAAAATGCCCTGTATTACAAGGGAATATACTGAATTATCTGTATGTTAATTATTATATTCACCCCACTGTCTAAATTCAGTTTAATATTTAACTTATGCTTGTTTACAACTTTCTGTGTAAAATATATTAAAGAATCACAGACATCTACTCTGTCTTTAAATTATAAAAGACTAATTATGCTATGCTTCTTATGGGATGAAATAGCATAAATCTGATTTTTCTGTTTATCCCCAGATACAAACACAAACACACACTTATACACACACATACACACCTTGAGGACATAACAGGTTATGAATAGAATTGTTTACTACAAAAGCAGTAATTTGTATCCACCAGCCTCTCCAATGGGGAATGATGAGATTAGTTAGTTATTCCTGTAAAAATGTAAAATCGCAGAAACCCAAATAAGTCATTGTAGAGTTGACATGAATTAACTCAGTGACAGTGTGTGAGGCACATACACCCACAATCATCTATGTGAGGATGTGTGTGCAATGAGTCCCTCATGCATGCATATATGTGTATTTTCACATATGTGTGTATATATGTCTGTGTGTATGTTTGTTTATTAACTTATTTAAGATGCTTCCAAGAAGACCATTAAGACTTGTAAACCATGTTATTTAGAGTTTCCAGGCTGTTAAGAATTATGGGAGCAAATAGCCTCATCTTCCTTGCCTTTAGCAGTCCAATGCTTACCCAGCAGTGTCACCAGAGCGCATATGATATCAAGCTATCTATGATAAATATAGATATATTGTTTTATTTATGTAAATATATGAATTAAGAGATACCCAAAATAAACACATTTTTGTTCAGAGTTAGGTGTGCAAATTATTTTAGACAACAAGCTTATCACTTGCGAAGTACTCTACATTACACTTAATACCTTTGTCAAATCTGCGATTCTATTCTTGGAAACACTTTTCAAACTCATCTATTTAGATAGCTGACAGCACCATCCTTGCATATGTGTGTGTGTGTTTTCACCTCTTCCACATGCTTTGCCTCTTCTTGTAAATTATATTATAAATTAAATGACGTTGTATTTAACAAAATACAATTTAACTGAATACAAAATAAAAATACAAAAAATACTGTATTTTACTGAGTAAAATTATGCATTTTCCATTCATTAATTTACATCAGCCCTTAACTTTTAACATTAATTTGTATTATTCATATTTTGTTTGTGAGTTGATGCAAAGAAACATAGATTTTGAGTTTGGAGTGAGGTGCCATTTTTATACTCAATTCCGGACAGTGCATTATAACTGGGAAGTCTGGAAATGCTAATAGAAACAGGTGGTATTTTCAAATGGAAAACAGCTACTACTGAACTCATTTATTTTAGGTAATTACACTTCCCATTACCTTTTCCTGTTGATGCCAGATTGGTTGGTACTCTCTAAGGTATACATACATAAAAACTGAATTTTCACAATTATCTAACACTTATTTGGTTGGAAAATTAACTTCAGAATAGGAAAAATTTTAGCTTATGATCAGATATCATTTTACCCAACCTCAAGTATACAAATTTAAAAATTCTTACTCAACATATTATGGAGACACATTCCTTTTTAACATATCTTTCATCAAAAGTTTGAGGAATAGGCAGTATCTTAAGCAATAAAAGAGAGATGATTATAAAGAACTAAGGACTCTCTTCCCACAAATAATTTCCTGTTTTCTTCAAATGAAACTTTGAATAATATGAATGAGCATTACATTTTAAGATATTGATATCAACCTTAGCCAGAGAGTGACTCTTAATTGACTGAAATATGTGTCTTCTTTTGCAAGTGTAAGTCCTGAATATTCATTATAGTGAAATGAATAAAGCTACATAAAATGTCATCTGAGTGAGAAATACGTTTCATCTTAGATATATACTGATCTGTTTAAGGCCTTCAAATAAGTGTGGCCTAGATGTAAAATGATTGGTCTAAAGATTATTGTTATTTTAAAATTTTTTAGTCTGAAGGCAAAGAGGGTCAGACTCTGTCTTACATACTTTGGACATGTTGTCAAGAAAGACCTCTCTCTGGAGAGGAGCATAATGCTTGGAAAAGCAGAGAGGCAGTGTAAAAGAAGAAAGCCATAGAGGAGATGGATTGGCACAGGGGCTGCACCAGTGAGCTCACGCATAGGCACACTGGTGAGGACAGTGCAAACCAGGCGGGCTGTCATTCTGTGGTGCATCAGGGATCCATGGACTTTACCCAACTCTATGACAGCTAACAGAAGCAGCCACATCTTGATTCTATATTTGCTTTGGGGTTTATTTGTTTCAACCATTTTATTGGTACACAATTTACATATCATACAATCAATTTGTTCAATAGTTCAATTCTATCAAAGGGAATTGTACAATCAGCACCACATCTAGCTTAGAACATCCAGCTCCCCCACCCCACCCCCCACAGCCCTGCACCCCACTCCCCACCCAAAAGGTAAATCACCTTTAAAATTAGTTGTGCAATCCCGATCAGTTCTAGTGATCCCTCAGACCAAATTATTGGCAGATCTGCTCTAGCCAAAAGCAAGAGTCTCAGCAGCCTATCAGGCAGAAACCATTGTAATATTGACTATGATGACTAAACTCCACATTTGGGCTATTGATCTCCCCATGGACACAATTTTTTTCTGGATACAAGTAATCAGGAGTATTCAAACTATGCCTGGGACATATGCGACCCACCAAGGACATTTATCAGGCCAGGTGTTTTTGGTGCTGCTGCTATCCTGCTTAGCAGTCAATTTATCCCGGGTCCACAGTGAATTTGTTCATAGTTTGTTGTTGTTGTTGTTGTTGTTGTTTTTAACTATAATCTGTCCCTCCAATGGTCTCAGGGACAGTGAACTGGTCCCCTGTTTAAAAAGTATAAGGACCCCTGTGACTTAGGTGTTCCATGATGGAAATGCCTTGCCTGGCTTCTTGAATGTGGATGGGAGTCTTCTCCTTTACACACATTGTTTGCATTTTTGTCTGTATCCTAAAATGATCTTATCCTGACCATATTGGTTCAATTTGTTTTTCATTGTCTTCTGTCGGGTTTCCTAGCTGTGAAGCTCAGGAAGAGTGGATGCCTATTGATAATAACTGGTAAAAGGTGGTATAGGAAATGCAGGAGTGGGGTTGGGCAATAGTGAGGAAAAGTGCATTTTAGGAGTAATTTTCTTTTGATGAAAAGGCAGGTGTACTCAAAGAACAAAAATAAGTCTAGAGAAAAGGGAGGAGAAATGCTTCTTTCTCCCATATCCAAGAATTAACTTTTCCGTCATTCATTTATCCTTCCACCTACATACTCTGGTAGATTAACCTTGAAATTCACAAATAAATGGCAGGGACCTTAGTCTTACCTTTCATAATTTTGTTTGTATATAAATATATACAATTACTTATTCACATATCTGTGTCAGATATGAAGACATCTATTATATATCCCAGACATCTTACTGAATTAATATTTGGACTATTATTTTTGTCTGACTAGTCACTAGTTCTTGACAAAGGCAACAGATTGTATGCTAATAGCATGATTTTGCCAGTAGTCCTGCTCTTTGTTCAAAATAATGTGCATTCTCTCTTCATACTTAATTATACTATTTTGTCTAATGTTCTTAAATATTTGGAAAACTGATTTCCACTGCCAGTATATACTTTTTTCTTCTCATCAAATAAGCTATCTTTGAAATGTTTCGGCCCCATAGGCACTTTCCTTCATATCTCTTTCTTTCTTGCTTAAGACACCTGTCAGTACATTTAATATTTTCTATTATCTCTTTAACAGGAGTGGCCTCAGGCTATAGGTTGACAAAGACACCCAAAGGTATTGACATCTCAAGTAGACTCCAGCTGTCACTACCTCGTCAGTCCTCGTGTTCAAAACAAAGAGTGACTGAAGTGCTTGGTTTAATGATGCTTTAACATTTATTTAGAGCTCATTGTGGGTCAGATATTCAACATGTAAAATATACAGATTCTCCCTCCAAGGAACTTCAATTCCAAGATTTCAAATGAGACAGACATGCAAAGGAGATCTTTGGGAAATATATTTTCCCAAGTGCAAAAACAAAGAAAGAAAAATAACTGAAAAAATTATAGAAACATATTAAAGGGAAATGTATTTAAAAATGAAAACAGATACTGTTACTTAGATTGTATTCTAAGATGATTTTTCATAATAGAAAAAATTCATTTTTAAAACACGATTTGATTACATTAAAACTTGATTTCAAGTGTATATAGCACTCACAGTTCTATAATTCTCATTGTAATTATTGATTTGAGGATCATCTAAATAGTTCATTTCTGGATAAATATATATTAAAACTCATTTTGTTTAATTATGGAAATTAGAATATTTTAATATCTTTTTATTTGGAAATAAATTTCAAGATAAATATTGAAGTGGCTAGGGACGATGAACTTGGACAAATGGTGGAGGGGTTTGTGAGAATTATATCTCTTCCTTAAATTGTAATGATATTAATGAAGAAATCATGATACAAAGAGCAATAAAAACAAGGTATCAATTAAAAGCAATAGATCTTTTTAATTCTTGATTTATGATAATGGAATGATAAGCAATTAACCTGAATTTCTCCCAGCATCAAAGAAAAATATGATGTTGAGAAGTATAGCTATCAGAAAAAATATTGAGAAGATTTGAAGTGTTAAGGTAAAAAAAATTGCTTGGATAAACTCATAAGAGATTCTATAAACAGCAGCATGGTATGGCACAGTAAAAGCCAGCCTTGGTCTGACACAAACGGGGGAAAAGTGAAAATCGTTTCACCAGTACATAGTAAGTATTTCAATAAAATATAGTATCTCAAGATAGTAAATACTTGTTGTTAATGAGTCCTCAAAGGTAGAATCTTATTCTAGGGAAGTAAAATATTCCAGACATTCTAGAACCAGAATCAGTCTCCGCCCACCCCCACCCCCACCGCCCCCCCAGGGAGAGAATAAATTGTTTGCATTTTCCAGCCATATGGATTTATTCAACAACTGTTTACTTTCACGTTTTAATATGAAAGTTGCTGAAAACCAAATTCACGGTCATCGAACCAATTCTGCCCCCGTGGGTGTCTGAGAGTGTCGTCGTTAAGAGAGGAGAGAGTTTCCTTTTTCTCCTGGAGAGCAGAACCGCTGCTGCGTCCAGCAGCCCAGTGCATAACCAGTGTGCCACCAGGACTCCTGATGAAGGCTATAATATGCACGATATTTTTAAAAACAATGTGGTTTTGTTTCATTAAAACTACATTTATAAATATCATGTACCAGACTGTGTGGTCCTCTACTGGTCAACCTGTTACAGAAGCAATGCAGTAATTTGTAAATGGGACACTAAGTTGATATTTTTTTTGGGGGGGGCGGGCATCACTGCCCTTAAGTTGGTATTTTTGAGCCTCAATTTTGATAGCTTGAATTAAAAATATTTGCAGTTTTAGCTTTTAGAGAATATACCTTCTCTTTTCATTTCCACTGCTGTTGAATTCATATAAGATTTCTGAAGCTAGGAAGCTAAACAGAAGTAGAAAGGTTTATCTTTCTCACTTGTAAGTAATATATAATTGCATAATCAGAAAAACTTATCTATAGATAAACCCTTTGAATTACTGTAGAAGACAGTTTCTCTTTTTTAATAAATCATCTTATTGGGGATCATACAACTCCCATCATGATCAATACATATGCCATTTGTATGCATACCATGTTTGCACACCTGTTGTCATCATCATCCCGGAAACATCTTCCCTCCACTTAGGCCCCCAGTATCAGATCCCCACATTTCCTCTCCCTCCCCACCACCCCATCCCCATGAACCATTAATAATTTACACATTGTTACTACTTTTTCATATCTTACTCTGTCCAATGTGTCTCTCACTCACTTCCCTACTGTCCTTACTCCAGAGAGGTCATATGTAGATCCCTGTAATTGGCTTCCCCCTTCCATTCCACCCTCCCTCCACCCTCCAGGTATCACCACACCCACCACTGATCCAGAAGAGATTATCTATCCTGAATTCCCCGTTTCCAACTCCAGTGTACATCTCCTGGTCTACCTGGATTTGTAAGGTAGAACTGGGATCATGGTTTGTGAGTGGGAGGAAACATTTGAGAACTAGAGGAAAGTTGCATATTTCATTGTTACTACACTGTACTTTAGCTGGTTCACCTCCTCCCTGTAACCCCTCTGTAAGATGATGTCACTTCACCTATTGATGGGCTTTGGGTCCCCAATCTGTACTCCCCCTCACTCATATTGATCTAATTTTAGTTCTCTGATGCCTGACACTGGATCCCTTCAACACCTCATGGTCACACAGGCTGGTGTGCTTCTTCCATGTGGGCTTTGTAGCTCCATGTGAGCTAGATGGCCACTTGTTTACAAGCCTTTAAGACCCAAGCAACTATATCTTTTGATAGCCGCCACCATCTGCTTTCTTCACCACCTTTGCTTATGCACACATTTGTTTTCAGTGATCATGTTGAGAAGGTGAGCATCGTGGAATGCCAATTGAATAGAACAAAGTGTTCTTGTATTGAGGAAGTACTTGAGTGGAGGTCCAATGCCCATCTGAGAGCTAATACTAACCCTATAAGTATATTCATGTTAATTTATTTTCCCATCATCCTATATAAATATATTTACTTATGTACATGCCTGTATTTAGACCTCTATACATGCCCTTTACCACTCAGTTCTTTCCTCTTTTTTCCTTTTAATTTCCTCTTGTCTCACTATCATGCTCAGTCTACATTTGGGTTTCAGTATTTTCCCTCTGTTACATTACTCTTGATCAATCACTATTGTGCCTCTCACATTCCCTTCACCCACCTTTTCCCCTCCTCCCTATTTCCCATGTTCCCACACACACACACTCCATTCTAAACCCCACCCCCACGCCAGACTCAGTCCTGTCATTTTGGCATCCAGACTCTTCATCCAGTCTATCATATCTAGATGGACCTGCAGAGACCGCAATATGTACAAAAAACACATGCATCCTAAGATGAAGCAACCAAAGAAACTAAAACAATGATAACAAAGAAACCACGATGTCCAATTATATATATATATATATATATATATATATATACACACAATATATTTCAAAAAATAATAACAAAATAAAAACCTTTGAATAGTTCAGGGTCTGTTCTTTGACCTCAAGGAATGCCCTCCAATTGAGTCGGAAGGGGTGCCACACCTGGTCTCAAAGTGTATCCTTGGCACTCATTCTGGAACTCCATGCTCTGTTATACACCCTTAGTTTTTTGTTTTGTTTTGTTTTGCCATGATGTGGTTGAGTCAGACAAGGTTTACTCCTGTTTCTCCACTGCTGTCCCTGCAGGACCATAAGTCAGCAAGGGAACCCTTAATTCATAGTGGTGCCGACTGTGTGATCCTCTCTGTATATCGGCTGTTATGAGTGGAGATATCATCCTGAAAGCTTGGTGGGCAAGGATCCACTCCAGTCTCTCTTCCTCCCCCTTCATTTGTTCTCATGTGCTCTGGTCAGATATATCTCACTCCCCAAGCTGCAGCTTCAGTGTTGTCCTCCAAAGGACGCTTTCCTGGGGAGAGAGGAAGCTGTCCCCGTAGTTGGGATTGGGATTGGGCATTCAGACCCCTCCACTAGTTCTCTGCTCCATGCCGTCACACTACATTCACCTTCTGGAACACCGGGTTTAAGTTTTGTCCCACTTTCCCCGTGGAGATATACACAATATGCTCCCTTTGGGTGGGTTAGTACCCCATTCCCTCTCTACACCTCACCATCTGCCCGTCCTGTCCCCCCACCCTAGTTGGCTACCATATATATCCCTGGTTTTGGTTTGACCCCTGCTGTACTAACTGGGTCTCCCCTGTCCCCCAGTATTTATTATACACAGTAACTTTTTCCTGATGGCCCGTTTGTACTTTTTTAAATTATTATTAAGCTTACCTCAGCGGACTCAAGTTGTACATATCCTTTATTGCTTGGGTAAATTCACTTAGCATAATTTCCTCCAGTTCGTCCCATGTAGTCATGTACTTCATTGTCAGTGATGCATAGTACTCCATTGTATGTATGTACCACAGCTTTTTAATCCACTCATCACTTGATGGAAATTGGGACAGCTTTCAACTTCTTGCGATTGTGAACTGTGCTGCAATGAACATTAGAGCAGAGATGTCTGGTCATGTACTGTTGCTTGCCTTTTCTGGGTATATGTCCAGTAAGGGGATTGCTGGGTCATATGGTAGCTCAATTTCCATCTGTTTTAAATATCTCCAAATTGATTTCCATAGTGGCTGTACATAGCTACATGTCCACCAAGATCGGATAATCTTCCCCACAGCCTCTTTAACATTTGCTGCTTTCTGATTTTTTGAATTTTGCTATCCTTGAGGGTGTTAGGTGGTATCATTGTTTTTATTTGTATTTCTCTTATAGCTAATGATCAGAAACATTTTCTCATATGTTTATTGGCCATTCGGATTTCTGCCTCTGTGAAACTTCTATTCAGATCCTTTGCCCACCTCCTGAGTGGGCAGTTAGTTTTGCTCTTTTTGGAAGCTATCAGGGTATTGTGGATTTTAGTAATAAGAGCTTTATCAAGTTTGTCATTGCTAAAGATGTTTTCCCAGTCCTTTGGCTCACTTATTAGTCTGTTGGTGAATTCTTTAGATATACACATGTGTTTTATCTTCAGTCTATCCCACTTGTCTATTTGTGCCTCCTCTGTGTTTGCATCCTTCCCTAGTTCTGATAACCTATGTAATCCCTGCGCCAACGTTCTCAGGTTGATACCAATTCCCTCATTAATGGCCCTAATACTTTGGGGTTTTACCTCGAGGTCTGTGAGAGACCTTTAGTTTATTCTAGTACATGGAGTGAGGTAAGAGTCTTACTTCATTTTTCTAAAGGTAGATAACTCTTTTTTCCAACACCACTTGTTGAAAAGGGCATTTGCTTCCCATTTGATATTTGTTGATCCTTATCAAAGATCAGTTGTATGTATGCTGATGCTTTTATTTATGGGTTTTCAGTTCTTTTTCATGAACTGAGTATCTGTCATTATGCCTATACCATTGCTGTTTTGATCACGATGGCCGTATAGTCTGTGCTAAAGCCACATAGAGCAAGCCCTCCCAGTTGTCCTTTTCCTAAGGAGTTCTCTGCTAATTCTGGACTTCTTCCCTCTCCATATGAAGTTGGTAATCATTTTTTCAATTTCTTTCAAAAAACCTGAGAGTAATTGTATCAGAATTGCATTAAACGTACATGGTGCCTTGGGTAGAACTGGCATCTTTACTATATTGAGCCTTCCGATCCATGAGCATGAGTCTTCCATTTGTTGAAGTCACTCATGGTTTCTTGTAATAGTGTTCTGTAATTTTCATCATATAGGTCTTTTGTTCTTTTTTTTTTTTTTTTGGCATCACTGCTCTCCGATGGTGGGAGTAGGAGGCCCAGCCCCACTGCTGGAATTGAACCTCCATCCCTGTGGGCCACAGAGGTCTTTTGTTCTTTTAGTCAGGTATATCCCTAGATATTTCAATTTGTGCTTGGCTATTTTGAATGGTACCTCCTTTTTTATCTCCTCTTCTGTGGTCTTATCTGATATGTACAGCACTCTGATCAACTTCTGATTGTTGATATTGTTTCCTGTCATTCTGCCATACTTCTCTGTTGTTTCGAGTCCTCCCCTTGTGGAGTTTTTGGGATTTTTCCTTATATAAAATCATATCATCTGCAAATAATGATAATTTCACCTCTTCCTTCCCCAGGTGAATATCTTTCATGTCTTTTCTTTCCTTTATGCTGATAGCTAAAACCTCCAGTATGATACTAAATAAGAGTGGGGACAAGGGACATTCTTGTCTGCTCCCCTTTTATAGTGGAATTGTGTTCATCATTTCTCCATCGACTATCATGTTGGCTGTTGGTTTTTCATATATAACTTGTATTGTCTTGAGGAATTTTCCTTCTATTCCTATCTTCTTGAGTGTCTTAAACAGGAATTGTTGTTGGATGCTGTCAAATGCTTTTTCTGCATCTATTCATATTATCATGTTGTTCTTATAGTTTTTCATGTTAATGTGGTGAATGATACCAATGGTCTTTCATATGTTGAACCACCCCTGCATCCCAGTATGAACCCCACTTGGTCATGGTGAATTGTTTGTTTTATATACTTTTGTATTCTATTGGCCAGTAATTTAGTAGAGATTTTTCCATCAATATTTATTAGGGATATTGGTCTGTAGTTCTCAATTCTTGTAGGATCCTTGTCTGGTTTGAGTATCAGTGTTATACTGACTTCATAGAAGGAGTTCGGGAGTTTGATATTTTTTTCTATGTTTTGGAAGTGTTTATGTAAGATTGGTGTCAGTTCTTTCCTGAATGCTTGGTAGAATTCTCCTGTATAGCCATCTGGCTCAGGGGAATGTTTTTGTCAGTTATCCCTTGATAGCCTTCTGTTATCGTGGGTCTGTTGAGATTCTTGACGTCCATTGGCGTTAATCGAGGGAGGGACTGTTTTTCCAAAAATGTGTCCATGTCTTCCAAGTTGTTGATTTCAGTAGAGTACAGTCCTTTGTAATACTGTATAATTATCCTTTGACTTCATTAGGGTCAGTTGTGACCTAATTCATCCCTCTTTCATCCTTCTTTCATACTGTTGAAATTTTTACCCTCCTCTCTTTAGATAAGTCGCCAGAAATATGTCAATTTTGTTAATTCTTTCAAAGAACCAACTTTTAGCAGTATTCATTTTTTCTATTGTTTTTTATTTTCCCGCTCCTGAATCTCAGTCCTGATTTTTATTATTTCTTTTCTTTTGCTAATAGTGCTAACTCTGCTCTAGTCATTATAATTTCTCCACCAACATATCAGTTATGAGATGCTCTTCCTCTTTCAGGTGTGCATGTATTGCTATGAAACTTTTTCTGAAAACTGCCTTTGCTGTGTCCCATAAGTTTTGATATGTCATGTTTTCATTCTCATTTGCTTCTAGAAATTGTTTAATTTCATCTCTGATCTGGGTCAGTATGCACTCCTTTTACAACAGAGAATTGTTCATTCTCCAATTATTTCCTCTAGTTCTCTTCATCTTACTTTTGTTGATTTCCAACCTTATGGCACAGTGGTCTGAGGGAGAATTCTATATGATATCTATGTGCTTAAATTTATGTAGATTTGCTTTATGCCCTAGCATGTGGTCTATCTTTGCATATGTTCCATGTGGGGATGAAAAGAATGTGAATTTTTTTTAATTTGGATGAAAAGCTCTGTAGATATCTATCAAGTCAAATGGTCTAATTGTACTGTTTAGATCTCTAGCCACCTTGTTGAATTTCTTTCCCTGTGGTCTGTTTTTCTCAGAGAGTAGTGTATTAAAATCACCTACTATAATTGTTGAGGCTATGATTCCTTTCTCATCATATGGAGTGTTTGGTTTTCATATTCAGTGGGTCTCTCACTCTGGGAATGTATGTTTAAAATGCATATTGGTTCATTGTCTACCATTCCCTTGTGCATTAAATCATGGCCCTCTTTATCTCTTTTTATGGTTCACATTTTGAGGTCAATTTTATCTGAGATAGGATTGCTATACCTGCTTTATTTGAATTGCTGTTTGGCTGGTGTATTTTACTTCAGTCTTTGATTCTCAACATATTTTTTTCTGGAATCTTGAGATGTGTCTCCGGTAAGCAGCAGATTGAGGGGTTGTATTTTCTAAACTAGTGTATTAATCTCTGGCTCTTAAGGTCTGAATTCAATCCATTGATAATCAGTGTTATTACATCTATCTATAGTATCTGTGTTGTCATTTTATCCCTCTTGTGTTGGGTGTTTTTTTATCTCCATGGGTTGTGGTTCATTCTTGCCTTTCTTCCATCACTGAGCCAGAGTTACTTTGAAGCCTGTTATCCCTTTGATGGTCTCTAGGTAGAGTCATTCTGTGTGGCAGTCTCTTGTGTGTGGTGATTTTTGTTCTTCTGCCCCCTATGGGTCGGTGAAGATCTTTTGTAGAGCTGGGTTCCTTTTAGCATATTCTTTGAGGTTTTCCTTGTGTAGGAAGATGCTCACTTCTCCATCAATTTTGATAGATAATATGGCTGGGTATTATTGGGTTTGCATGGTTTTCCTGCAATTTTCAGAATAAGCTGCTCCACTCTCTTCTCGTCTTCCTAGTTTCCATTGATAGGTCTCAGCATATTCTTATCAGTTTGCCTTTATATGTGACTGCCTGTTGTAATAGTCCGGGTAGACTAGAGGAACAAATTTCAGAGACACACATATAGGTATAAGGAAAGGGTTTATATACAATAGAAATGTGACACTAAGAAGGCATCCCAATCCAGTCCAGTGCAAAGTCCTAAGTCCAATATTAACCCATATGCCCGCAATCAGTCTATAATGTCTGCTTCTGACTCAGGAAGTCACAGGTCAGTGGGTGCAGAATTCTGGGGCTGGCAGGGGTCTCCCCATGGCTCCTCGCTTCCAGGGCTCAGGTCCTTCAACAGCATGCCACTCCAGCTTCAGAGGTCTGTCTTCATCAGGGCAAAGTCATGTGGTCTCTCCGCTGACTCCTCTAGCTTCTCGGAGGCTGCAACTTGTCTTTTCCATGATTAATCATCTCTGACACTAACTCCTCACAACTGGGGAAGATAGCTTCCCATCTTCATGAGGGAAATATCGCGAGATTTCCCTGGAGTCTCAGGTGAAAGCCATGCCCACATAGAGGCCTCATCAGCTACTCAATGCCTTTCTCCTGATTAACAGGCCAGACTCCACCCCTACATTCCAATTATAAAATTAACATAAGCACAAGACTGCCATGTCCACCCCGTGTTAATTTTATACTTTCACATAGCTCTGTAACCATATGTAACCCTCAAATAAACAATAGAATAATTTTTATATCTAACAGGATAAAACTAAAATACATATAAGTCAACATGTGTCACCATCGTTTGAAAATAAGATTCTATAAGTGAACAAAACAATAGCTATCCTGTGCCTTACAATTGTAGTTACAAAATATCTACACCTTGATTCTATAATCCTATGAATGTATATTCTACCACCTATAAGATATTGCAAGCCAAACTACCTCATGCCTTCATTCCCCCATTTTGGGTATCTAATTTCTATATTGCCCACTTACACCAACCAAGTGCTGTAAGGAAACAATCATATATTTCAACGTGAAGAATCTTCATTCCAGTTGGAAACTCGTGAAGTGTGCATCCATTAGCAAAGTCAAATCAGGACAGGCCATTCATAAAATCAGCAACGATATGCACCAGGTCATAGACTTAAATCGCTTCTCTTCCTCTGGTCGGGTTCTGGTCAACTCAATGTGGGCTTTTCCACTTAGCCTCACCACAGTGGTCATTGGTCGCCTTCCTTTAGACCAAGGACCCAACAAATTGTCAACATGCCTAGCTCTCCCATGCTAGGTCATGAACTTCAGACCAGTAAACCCACTCTCATTTCCCCTTTTTTCTGTGAACCAAGTACCCGGGTGTCAGTGGCCAAA